>CP139508.1:11700998-11862189 GCA_021014915.2 Artemisia tridentata subsp. tridentata | reverse complement strand
TGAAAAGTAATTAACATTTTTAAAGATTTGAGGTGCTTAACAATGCCCATAAACTCGTTTTGGATGGTATATATTAATTATTGATTTATTGGTTCTTCACGTTTCATCTTGGCAGGTGATCCACTTTATGTTACTGGCGGGAAACCACAGTGCTCTGTTCCTGAAATTGCAGATGAAACATTTGCGGAAGATGGGTAACACACTTATGCTAAGCTTAATTTTTTATCGAGAATTACAAAGTGTATTATCTTTGTTTTTTTAATATGTAAGTAAGGGAATCCGATAAACTTTTACAAAAATTAGTGCATCTCATAATTGTTATTATTTGACCTTTTTATTAGAGGGTATCACAGGCCTGCAAATCCTGTTCCGGGAGACTGTGGGTACTACTTGCATGCTCATCAATTAGTTCTTTGTCATCCAATGACAAATGAGGTATGTATTAAAAAATGATTGCATTTTTGTATGTACTTGTGATCGAGTTATAGTGAAAGCTTATAGTTTCCGAATATTGAGTTATTTTATTGGTGACTGTTTTAACTTTCATTTTGAGACAACCAACATAATTATAAAAATGCACATTAGAAAGATCAGACTGGCAGAAAACAATGAAGACGTCTAAAGGTGGCAAACTATGTGGGTTGGCACTTGGGCGAATGGGTAATTGTTAGTAAGTGCTATAACATGGCAGATCAGGGTGGGTTGATCCGCAGCCATTCTTTCCATAAATCTAGGAAAATTGATGTCATAGTTATAGAAACAAGCTATATAAGGAGGTTGTAAGCATTAAAAGAACTTCCGGTCACAAGTGACCCGTTCAACCCACTAAATTGAACTTTTATGTAAAATTGTCGAATCTAGGTTTCCAAAGATAAAATTATCAGGAATGTTTCTCTAGAACCAAAAAAATTTCTTTACATAAAATTAACCTGTTTGATGTTCAAAAGTCAAAACAAGCTAATTAATCGATTAATATAATTTGAGTACATCATAACTAGATTTTGGTTGATATTCATGCCTGAAACCATGGTCAAGGAAAATGGAAAGATGTTACAAACTATAAATTATTTGAATCTTCAATCATAAAACGACATATATTGCTAACATGCATGAATAATTTGATTAACAGACTTGCTTCGTTGCAGATGTTTAAAATAACGGCGCCCTTGCCACCCATCTTCATAATTCACGAGTCAGGAGAATGAACAAACACACAAGCTAGACAGAAGGTATCAAGCAGGTCTTGTTGCTCTCATCCCTGTCAATTGTTAAGTCCTAATTTTCGACATTGACTTGATTAAATTTTTCGAGTAGTCGTATCATGTTAGCCCGTGTTAACGAGGAATCTGTTTGAAAATGTTGGATTCTGGAATGGTAAAACCAGCATACTAAAGATCTTTAAAACGTGAGATGCAAAGGTAAACTTGTCAAAGTTTATGATACTCAGTGGTGTCATGACCAACTAAATTAAGTTTATTCTAATTATAGTGCCTGAGTAACTTGCAAATATTTTTCATTAGTTAATGTTAACAATTTTTAATTTTTTTTTTTTTTTTAAATATAAAGTGTATTGTGGCGAATGTTGGGCTCATGAGGAATAGCTATGGTAATATAGAAGTGATGCTTAATTAGAGATGAGTTTATGTGACATCACTAGCCAAGACTAATATTTATTAATAAGGAAACGCTACAAATCCAAAATAAACTTAAATAAAGTTTTAGTAAACACGATAATCAAAACAAGAAAGATCAATTCCTATGGAGAACACCAACTTACCTTGAAATCAACCGAATTCGAATGGCAATTAGGATTGATCACTTCAACATTCTTTTCCTTCAAACCCTCAATCAATAGCTTGTAGAAGTTCTTTTTGTCTTTGAATGGCCCATCTTTATATACCTTCACGTAACTTGGATGGCAAATCGAAAAAAAGGCTTCAAAAAATAGGGAGAACTCTGAACTGAACTCCCGCAATCCTTCGTATGAACGTATTTTAAGCGATAGTTGTTGACAGGAAATTCGACCCTTTTCTTCATATCATCAACATTGATGTTCGCTGGCACTATGGTTTTTGAAGTCATATCTGTTATTTCGATATCGAACTTGCTAGGTAAATTGAGTGCTTCTCTTATCTTAAGAAAGAAGGGAATATCAGTGGGATACAACTGGTTCAATTTAAGCTTAATCTGCTCTGGAGCAATTGATTGGAAACAAGAGACAAGGGACTTCTTTGCCAACTTAACAGAAATATAATAATTTTGGAGCATAAACTTGTATCCGGAGTTGCCCGTTTTCTGGGAAATTTAGGATTAATTTTTGGTGAAGAAAAGCTGTTGTGACTCCAACGCAATATGTCAACTTTAATTTCTGGAAATATACAAACTGTTCCTCTTTTCTTATTTCATGCCAATGTGCACCCCATATAACAACTCACTGACACTAAATTAAACATTAATCGGTCCTAATCGTCTAACACTAAAAGTAAATTTTTCAAAGTTAAAAAATATATGATAATGTACTCCAGTAGTCCAGTTAGTAAAGAAATCAACTATCATCAAAAGATCATATATTGTTATATCTGGCACATGTATTTAACACTAATGTTTGCTTATACCACAAAGCTAATCGATACGAGTTCGACAAATGACACATCTATAACTAATGCAACACCTATGTTTGTACAACCAGAACGTTGACGTTACTTAGGAAGTTAAAAGTAGCTTATTTGATGCTCAAAAATCAGAAGTGGATGTAATGTAGTGATCAAGTATTATGTAAGTAAATCGTAACTTAACATAATTGATAATCATGTCCAAAATACCAAAACCGTACGAAAAATATGGATTGAGATCCTCTCAAGTTAAAGGGTTGAACAAACACCTTCAACGAGTCAAGTACGACTTAAATGCTATTTTCAAGAAAAAAAAAGTAGGAGATGGATCAACCGTGGCTTTTTGGAATGATGTTCGAATTGGGTCTTCTAATTTTCTTTTATAAAAAAATTCCAAGACTTTTCTCACTCGAAACCTCTAAGGATTGCACTGTTGAAATCAGGTTCTCGCTAGGGGTGTTCACGGATCGGGTAATATCCACAGTAACCGAAAACCGAAACTAAACCGAACCGAAAAAACTAAACCGAATTCATAACCGAACCGAATTGGTCATAACCGAACCGAACCGAACTAAATATTCGGTTATCGGTTTGGATATAGTTTTGGCAATGCGAACCGAAAACCAAATTCTTATAAATATATATTTTTTCTATGTATTTATATGAATTTTTTTTTACTAAAACTCTTTAGTATAAATATAACATTTTTCTATGTATTTATATGACAAAAAAAAAAAAAAAAAAAAAAAAAAAAAAAAAAAAAAAAAACTAAAACTCTTTTTTAGTATAAATATATCATTATTTAAGCTTGAAAAAAAAAATTGTGCTAAAAATATATATAATTAAATGAAAAAATAATTAAGATTATGTAATTCGGGTTATTCGGTTCGGTTTTCGGTTATAGGGGTTCGGTTTTCGGTTTGACCCAGAAAATTTTTTTTAACCGAATAACCCGATAACCGAACCGATGAACACCCTACTTCTCGCCTACTAGTACTGATGGTCCATGTTTCTCATAACTGGTCTGGATGTGGAGGAGGCCCATTATAAATGGGCTGGAAAGGGAACAATTTAATGATCTTTTGGGCCTGCTAGTACGACGTGGGCGTACGCACGAGTAATAAAGTTAGGGGCTGTTTGTTTAATTTTTTCATTAAGTCATGTTAATTAACAGATGACTTAATGCAGACAACCTCAGTTTTATTACTTAATATTTTCAGTCATCTTTCTTTATTAAGTCACAAACAAACAGTTTTCATATGACTTAATTAATTCAGTTTTTTTTATATTAAGTCAATTAAGTCGAAATCAAACATCCCTTAGTATATAATATTTAAATAAAAAATTAACTGAGTAAATATAATACCGTACGTAAATAAACTCATAGAACGGTTCATTTGTTACAATCCCCATCCGTGTCGTTAAAAGATTCATTCATCCAACGGCTCAGGAGACGTGGTGAGTCCCAGTCATCTACTTTACTCTCCAGTTCAAAAATGAACCGGGTATAAAGTTGAACCGTTTCATCCAAAGACTGATATAAACAAACAAACAAACAGTTCCGGTCACATGATTCCGGTTCTTTTTTCTTTATCTTATTAAAACATGTATTTATTTATATACTAGTAACTTTTTTATTTTAATTTTTGTATTAATTTCATATATCATCATACTTTCATGATTAATTTCATATATACCCAAAGTGCAAGTATTGAATGCATAATGTACAATGTTTTTAATGCATGTTTGGGTATATATGAAATTTCCAACTAAAAGGAGGGCAGATATGAAATTGCCCCTTAATTTTTATATAAATGTTTTTTTGGTGTAGGAGGTTTAAGTTTGATTAAATTCTACTCAACTAAACATCATTCTTCAGCTCCTTTATTACGGTAACTTACTAACTAACCATTTATTTATATACTGTATAACCAACAGAACTTTCACATTACTTATGAAATAGAAACTAAAAAGTGGATGTACATCATAACTTGAACATGATTGATGTTCATGCCTAAAGCCAATGTCATCATTAGTTGAATTCTTAATCATTAAAGCGACTCAATTAGATCGTTAGCTTAGGCTTAGTTTTTTTTTTTTTTTTTGAACGGCGACTTTCATAATTTATTTTTAATATTTTTTGGACATAGTCGCGCCTGCCTCAAAGGCAGGCCCTTCATCCACCACTGGCCAGACTATGTTGTCTTAACCGGGCCCACGCTGGAACAATGGGGACTTTTTAGCAGCGTTCATCCCGGAAACCGTACCGCCTCCACACAAGTTTCCTTGCTGGAGTAACAGCCGAATGAAAACCGGGTTCGGCTCGGATTCGAACCTGCGCCACTGCTAACAGAAGTTCAAATCTTCATTGCCTGATACCAACAGAGCAAAGTGGCCCTGCACATGCGAGGACTTCCCAGTGGGTCACCCACACTGGTACTGCTCCCGCATGTGCACGCTTAACTTAATAAGCCCCCACCACTGGGCCAGATTGATGTTGGTAGCTTAGGCTTAGTTGAATCCTTAATAATTTAATGGCCGATTTTAAAATAAAGATGCTGTTGGCGTATGTGTCCGGACGGCCTGACTTGTCCGGCCGTCCGGACGACATGAAAATCATCCGGTATGAGCCGGAAGGCGTAAGATCGTTCGGCCAGCGCAACCGTACGTCATAGGACAAGTGGCATTACCTTTTGAACAGATGGCAGCTGCAGACGCCGCCGCCGCCGCCCCGGGTTTTACGGGATTGTGTCGGCGACATGTTCCCTGAAAACCCGGCGCCGCCAGTACAGGTATCGAGGCTGGGCACTATAAATACCCATCTCATTTACTACTCTCAACTAACTAATTCATTAGCATTTTACTCCATATTACCGTTAACAGGCCTCTCGGAATACCAAATACTTACTCTCACGCCGGAGGTGGGTCCTGGGATAACACCCGGGGCGAGCCTAACGCGTGCCGTTGTGTGCAGATACCCGAAGGATACTAGAAGCCGGAGGGATCGACACACGAGCCTCTCGGAAGAACCCACTACTAGTTCATCCGAAAGGCCTCCTTCATTTGTCCGAAGTGATTGCAAGAAATTACTTCAACAAATTGGCGCCATCCGTGGGACTAACTGCTCGATCTACCCGAAGTTCGAAATGGCTGGTCCTACGCACCAAAAGAGGAAAATGATAGACGCCGTGGAGGAGTGGATGAATATCCCGATCAGTTTCCCGGCCATCCTCCCAGGAGATGTGTCGGACGAACCTTTAATAGTCGAAGCCGAGGTGGAAGGCTACACTATACGGAGAGTCTATGTAGACCAGGGTGCTTCTGTTGGTCCCTTTACACGATTAGAATTAACTAGAAAGTTAATCTATTGGTGTTAATGACTAATACAATGTTTAAGGATTATTCTAACAGTTATAAAACGTGAATGTAAAAACAACAATATTTTTCAACGTTTAAATTCTTATTAGAAATAATTCCAAGAATCTATACCCAAGTGTTTTGCGGAACAAACACTTGGGATTGAATAGACAAGGGTATGGGGTGTCTCCTATCGAAACTCAAGTTTTGCTTGAGTGGTAACAATATACCCACTGAGCTATCTCAGTGAGTTGTATACTCTTTGTAGGAGAGAAGTTTCTTTGTAAAAGTTCAAGACTTTAATTATACAAAGCACACTTTAACTTCTCTCACAGTTGCTCTATTTATACACAAGTATTCTAAGTATAAGTGATTAAATATAATACAAGTTGTTGAGGTTGCGTGTCTGACAATTACAAATAGTAATTGTCATTTCCAAGAACCAATAGGAAAGGGCTAAATAAGTCTTTGGGAGTTGTTGGCTGACACTCCATGACTTTTAGCCGCAATAGGGAAGGATGAGTCTGACAAGAGAAGAGTGTTGGGTTTACACTCTTATCTTCTCAGATCTTTTCCCTATTGTTCCCGCCTTTTCTTCAGGCGTTGGTTCCTCAGTCATTCAATCACTTTGTTGGTTGAGGAGACTGGGGTTCAGTGAGCTCTTATCCAATACTCACTGAATCCATCATCTTCTTCTTTGGCTTAAGTCCTACTCAGGGAGTACCGCCTTCCTGAGTAGTGAATCCTTCTTCTTGAATTCGCCTTAAGCATCCTGAAGATGACTCACTGAGAGGCTGTTCTCTCAGTGACTTGAATTGTTCTCGGTTTAAGTTAACACTTAGTTAATTTGTGTCCAAATCATGTTCGAAGCATTCTTGGGTTTTACATGACCCAACAATCTCCCCCTATTTGGATATAAATTATTCCTAAGTGTTTTTGATCAGATATGAGTGAGCTAAAGACTTCTACTCATACTGAATGTACTAGAATGTAAATAAGGACACTGAAATAATAAAAACATCATCTTATTAATATCATTTACAAGTCCTAACAAAAACTAAGTACAAAAAGGGATAGTGGTGGGTGTTCAGGCAGGTCATCAGTTCAACTTGATTCCAAGGGCTTCAAGCTTGGGCTTCTTTGACTGCAGCTCATGTTGGTCAGGATGTTCATTGATTTTTCTTTTTAGGTCATGACAAAACCTTACATTCTCAGGACTCTTGAGTGGAGAGGCCATCATCAGAAAGCCTAGCATAGCTTTGATCCCTGATAGATCAATATCACTCCACCTCTGGAAGGCTTTATCACCAAACTCATCAATGAAGAACAAACCTCTTTCAGGCTGTTCAATGACCATATTGTTCCTGAAAGGAACACCTTCAGGGAGAGCCCTATTGCAGTCAAGACCAGGAATCTTGATCTCAGGCTCAGCTTCTATCTTCTTTCTTTTCCTTGAAAAAGACTGAGAGGAAGCAGGTTGTGCAGATTCAGGTAGAGGAGATTGAATGCCAAGTTCCTTAGGTGCTGCTGCCAATCTTTCATACCTCAGACTCAAAGACTTCATCAGATTAGGGACCACAACATTTGATTTCTTAGCTATTAATGGACCCAACTCGTCCAATTCAGTGATCCCAAAGTCAGCGAATCTGAAAGGTGAATGAACATCAAAGTTTCTCTTGTCAGCACCTCTGTAGACAGTGACAACGGCAGGATTGGTGTTTCTTTGAATATGAACATCAGTGATTGGTTCTGGCTTCAACCTTTCATTCATATACCACTGATATTTCTTAATCCTATTCTGCCTGATCTCTTCAGCCCGTTTGGCTCTTTCCTCCCTTTTCTGCCTGAGAGTGGTCATCTCCTCAGACTGAGCTTTCACAAAGGTCATACCACCTTTTCTTCCTGAGAGATCCTTAGCCTCAAGACCAATTTTCTCAGCCTCTTCATGAACAACCTTGATTAAGGCAGACTTGCTTGCCTTTTCTTCTTCCTTCAACTTCTTCTTTGCCTCTTCTTCCTGAAGATAAGTACTGAGTTCATCAGCTGAGAAGTGGTAAAGAACTCCATCAATTTCATATGGGATCCTGAGTGGTGATTCAGGATCCTTTGCAACCGTGATAGGTGCTGGTTGAGGCTCAGGCTCAGTGAGAATGCCTTTGCCTTTATCTTGATGGGAGGAAGAGGTTTCAGGAATCTCCCCCTCAGTATGAGAAGGAGGTTGTTGGCTTGAAGCTCCAGTGTCTTTCTCCCCCTCAACTGTTGCTTGAGCCATGGTGATAGCAAGAGTTGGAGTCACTGGAGCAGTAGGACCTTTGAAGGCCTGATAGATCTCAGTCATCATTGATTTGATGTCCGAGGTGTCTTTCTGAAGACATGAGATCTGATCTGCCAGGGAAGCCTGAGAAGCTTCGATGCCTGACATCCTTGACCCAAGAGACCATGCCAAGGATGTTGAAGATTGTGCCCAAGTACCAAGATGTTTTTCCTGAAGACCCATGGAAGTCCTGATTGAGTCCAAGGAGGTAGTAAGACCCTGAAGTTTAGAATCCTTCAGTAAGCTGAAGAGATCATGGATTTCAGCTGACTGCTTCTGATAAGTCTCAGCAGCTTGAAGGATCTTTTCAGTGAGTAAGGGGTCATCTTTAACAGCTGTCTGAATAGTACCAAGGCTTTTGGTGATGCCTTCAAGAGAAAGATTGAACTTCTGGAAATGAAGATCAATAGCTGTCAGGGAATGTTTGGTGTCTGATTGGATTTCGATCACATCTTCATGAAAACTTTCAACATCTGCCTTCAGGTTGGCATAGTGAACAGCTGCTTCAGTGTGTTGATCAAACATCTCATCAGTGAGACCAGTGAAAAGAGCATTGTTGGTCTTCAGTAGGAATTTGACCAACTTTCTTTCAGTGAGGGGAAGAGAGTTATCATACTTCTGGAGAATGTCAGTAGATGAATCAGAAGATTGAGAGCCTGACTCTTCACTTTGGCTTGGAGAGGGCTGATGTGATGGTTCAGGTTGTTCAGGTTGTACATCAGTTTCCATATCCTCTCCTGCCTCAAAAATTTCTTCTTCACTCTCTTCCCTGAGCTCTTCATCAGACTCCATAAAGGCCTGATAGTCCCCCATGGACTCAATACCCAAAAAATCAACCGGCTCCTCTTTATAAAAAGATTTGCCTTCGGTTTGGTCAGGTCCTGACCCCTTTGTCATAATAACTGAGTGGGTTGTCTCAGCCTGACTAGCCATAATAACTGGGGTAACACCAGCCTGGCTTTTGGGGGCAGTTCCTGAAAGACTGGATCCGCCTGAGGGGTTGATGGGTTCCATATCAGCGGGTTGTTTCTTTCCCTCTGAGTCTTTGTCCCCCTTAGCACCTTCAACTACTGATGGGTACTTTTCAGTAGTATCACTAGGTACTGATTGTGAGAGTTTGTGGACCCCCTTCCCATCAGGATTGTACTGTCCTTCAGGGGATTTAGGATCCTTTTCTCCCTGAGATCCTGAGGGTGATTGCTCAGGAACGTTAGCGGGATGTGAGTGTTTGTGGGTCCCCTTCTCAGTAAGGTAGTGCTGCCTTACCGAGGATTTAGAACCCTTTCCTCCCTTGGGAACTGATTGTTTTTTGACAGCTCCTTCATCGGGATGTGAGGGGGTGTGGATCCTCTTCCCAGTAGGGTGGTGCTGCCCTACCGAGGGTTCAGGACCCTTTCCTCCCTTGGGCACTGATTGTGATTTATCAGTACCTTCATCGGGATGTGAGGGGGGAATGCTTCCTGATCCCTCTGACTTGTTTATGTCAGTTGGACCATGTGGAATGGGAGTGCCCGAGGTCACTGAGGATGATTGCTCAGTGACTTCCGTTGGCCTTTGTTTTGAGGTCAAGAGGGTCTCAGAAATGGGTGTCTCAGAGGTCTCGGCCTTTTTCAACCTCTTTTTGAGGTTGAGTTGGTTTTGAGGATCAGTCTCAGTGGCGAGTGGCTTGGGTCTAACCACCTGGCTGGACTGACCCTTCTTTGTCTTCTTCACCTTTTTGGTCGGTGAAGGAACAGGAGAGATAGCGTCATTGCCCTGAATGACTGATTGCATGTATTCAGTCAGGGCAATATGTGTAACCTCACTTATGCTACTAGTGAAGTTTGACTTGTGCAGTACCTCAGGCTTCGTACCTTCTGCATCAGTCCTCACATAGTCAGAACCGAGTAGGTCCTGAAGCACACAGGAAACAAATCTAGGATAGGACATGTGCCTTTGCCTATGTTTTCCTGAGAGCTTAGCAACGAGGTCTCGGAAGATTATTCCTCCGATGTCTATTTTTGTACCCTCAAGGAGACTGAACAACATCAATTGTTGTGATGAGTTCAATTGTTCCGTAGAGGATTTATTTCCACCCAGGACCTGAATGACAAATGTCATCAGTATCCTCCAAATAGGGTGGAACCATGTTTTGACTACTGGAGCCTTTTCCAGTAAGCCTCCCACAGACATTTCAGGGCGTCTGGGGTCATGGGGTGCAAGAAAGATCAGTTCATTCTTTATTTCCTGATCAGTAGGGTTGGGGGAAAAGGCTTCAGCAAAGTCAAGGCCCGTGGCTTTGATGAATGCTGAGTAGTCAAAGGAGAGGGTTCTACTCCCATTCATCACCGTGAAGGTGATGATTGACTCTTTGGTGTCTTTGGGGCTGGTTGCCACAGCCGTACACCAGAATTCCCTCAAATAGTCATGATAGATGACTGAGGGGGTATGGGTGAAAGCCTTTGCAAGAAAACAATTACGAAGATATTTCATAACGTTCTTGTAGGCTGGGTAGAGTTGTGGATATGAGAAATTTCCCACCACATTATTCTTGGTTAGGTCTACACCCTCCATTGTGAAATCCACGTTGGGGGCATATTTCACAGCTTTAGAAGAAGCCATTTATGGGTAAGTCTGGGTTTGACTAAGGTTAAAGGGGTTCTAAAGCTTAAGAATGCACACACAATTTGTTTTTGAGAATAAAAAATGGCAGAGTTTTTGCTTAAAATTCTATAAAAACGTGTGTATGTATTCTTCTGGTTGGGGTATTTATAGGAAAGAGGAGATGGGGGTGTTTTGGTCATTTGAGCAAATCGTTATTTATTCAAAAAATTATTTGGAAATTGATTTGAATAATAAGTTTTGGGATCCGCATTTAATGCCAACACTCCACTTTCCTGGTTTAGCGCAACAGTCGAGGTGAACAGTTGAGCAGTTCTGCAAAAGTGCAACTTGCAGAGATGAGTCATCACATATTTGAAATGTGATTGGAGAGGCATTTAATGCCAAGTGGGAATGTGGTGGCCCATAGGTGGAAGCCAGAAAGGCTAAAAAAGAACAAATATTCTTGAATTAAATATGTGTTCAGTTACCAACCTCGGACATTTACTAACTAGATACTTAGAGCATTTAAGTTAGTATTTAATGTCCTTTTCAGGGTCCTGAATGACTTTTCATTCAGTGATTGGTTTTCAGGGACTTGGGTTTAGTCACTGATGATTCAGGAATGAGGATTGATTCCTGAGACACGGATTCAGGAACTTGGGTTTAGTTCCTGAGGATGATGATTCAGTGAGATGTTTTCACTGATATACATATTGAGTCAGGGACCAGAGATGTTAAGAATTTACACTTTTGTTGGGGAGAAAAAAATTAGTCAGTGGACTGATTCTCTATATCCAACATTCCTAATTCAGCTTTCAGTCTTGTGAAGGTTGGTTCATCCAAAGGTTTGGTGAAGATATCAGCTAACTAATATTCAGTAGGAATGAAGTGTAATTCAATGTCACCATTTATGACATGGTCCCTGATGAAGTGATATCTGATATCAATATGTTTTGTTCTCTGATGAAGAACAGGGTTGTTAGAGATTGCAATTGCACTTGTGTTGTCACAAAAGATGGGTACCATCTTGTACTGAATTCCATAGTCACTGAGTTGACTTTTCATCCAGAGTACATTTGCACAGCAACTAGCTGCAGCAACATATTCAGCCTCAGCTGAGGATAGGGCAACTGATTGTTGCTTCTTAGCACTCCAACAGACTAATTTCCCACCTAGAATTTGGCAGGAGCCTGATGTGCTTTTTCTATCCATGTTGCATCCAGCATAGTCAGAGTCTGAGTATCCTTTGAGATCAAGTCCTGAGCACTTTGGATAGTATAATCCAAGGTTAGGAGTGCCCTTCAGGTACCTGAATATCCTTTTCACAGCAGTGACATGAGATTCTCTTGGGTTAGATTGATATCTGGCACATAGACATACTGAGAATTGGATATCAGGCCTTGATGCAAGTAGATACATCAGTGATCCTATCATTCCTCTAAAGAGAGTTTGATTGACTGGTTTACCAGTTAGGTCAGGACCAAGGTTGTTTGGGGGAGCCATGGGAGTTTTGACTGAGGCACAGTCACTGAGATCATACTTCTTCAGTAGATTCTTTACATACTTCTCTTGACTGATAGTGGTTCCTCTATCAGTCTGCTTGATCTGAAGGCCAAGAAAGTATGTCAGTTCCCCCATCATGCTCATTTCAAACTTCTTTGCCATTAGTTTTTCAAATTGTTTGCAAAGTTTGAAACTTGTTGAGCCAAAGATGATGTCATCAACATACACTTGTACTAGTATGACATCATTATTTGTCTTATAGATAAATAATGTGTTGTCTATCTTGCCTCTGACAAATTTGTTTTGGATTAAGAAGGCTGAGAGAGTCTCATACCATGCCCTGGGAGCTTGCTTTAGTCCATAAAGGGCTTTGTTAAGCTTATAGACATGATCAGGAGACTCATGGCTTTCAAATCCAGGAGGTTGCTCAACATAAACTTCTTCTTTCAGTGATCCATTTAAGAATGCACTTTTGACATCCATTTGGTACACCTTGAAGTTCATGTATGTAGCAAAAGCAAGGAAGATCCTGATGGCTTCCATCCTTGCTACTGGTGCAAATGTTTCTTCATAGTCAATGCCTTCTTGTTGATTATAGCCTTTGGCTACAAGTCTGGCTTTGTTTTTAATGACTATGCCATTTTCATCAGTTTTGTTTTTGAATACCCATTTCATGCCAATGACTGAGACATTCCCAGGACATTTGACCAAGGTCATTACCTTGTTTCTGTCAAACTGTTCTAGTTCATCATGCATGGCCTGAACCCAACTTGGATGTTTAAGTGCTTCTTTAACACTTTTGGGTTCAATTGTGGAAATGAAGTCCACAAATAGGCATTCGTTGGATGAGGCTGCTCTCAGTTCAGCAGCCATGCTTCTTGTAAGCATGCCTTCAGAAGGCTCACCAATGATATTGACAAGTTCTATATCCTGAGATCTGGTCCAACTATCCTGAGGTCTTGGGAGTGGGTTAGAACTTGTAGAAGCCTGATGGGTATGATCAGGATTGGACACAAGATTTCCATTTTCTTGTGTGTCTAAGTGGGTTGTGTCATCACTGAGATTGTTTGGGTCCTGAGTATTTTGTTCAGACTGAAGGATATCATCAGTTCTTGTATGTGCTTCAACAAACTCAGTGATGGTTGGGTTTGGTAGGTTGTGAGGGATAATGTAGTAGGAGAGGTTAGCATCATCTTGATACTGGGTAGAAGAATTGTTTTCAGACAGATATTCATCAGGAGGATATCTAGAAGAATTATCAATTCCTATTTCTTCTACTGAGGCAGTTGAGAACCTGATTGTATCAGTGCTCTCATCAAAGGTAACATGAAATGTTTCCTCAGTCTGCTGTCTCCTTGTGTTGAACACTTTGAAGGCTTTTGAGACAAGTGAGTATCCTAGGAAGTATCCATCATCAGCTTTTGCATCAAATTTTCCTAGGTGATCCTTGTGATTATGAATAAACACAGGACACCCAAAGACATGAAAGTAGCTGATGTCAGGGATTCTTCCTTTGAATAACTCATATGGGGTTTTCCCGTGTCTCTTGACAATTATGGATCTGTTTTGTGTATAACAGGCAGTTTTGACTGCTTCAGTCCAAAAATGGTTGGAAAGGACTGATCCACATAGCATTGTCCTGGCAGCTTCAATGAGTGTTCTGTTTTTCCTTTCAGCAACACCATTTTGTTCAGGTGTGTATGGAGAGGAAAAGTTTTGGGAGATACCTTTCTCATCACAGAAACATTCAAGTTCATTATTTTTGAACTCAGTCCCATTGTCAGTTCTAATTTGTTTGACCTTAATGTCATTTTGATTTTCAATGTTCCTGACAAAGGACATGATTGTTTCAGCTGCCTGACTCTTTTTGATCAGGAAGAATACCCAGGTGTATCTTGAGTATTCATCCACTATGACCAGAGTATACTTCTCATGGTTAATAGACCTTGGACTGACAGGTCCAAATAGATCCATATGAAGAAGATGTAGGCAGTTCCTGATGGAAAAGTTGGTTTTGGTTTTAAAGGATGCTCTGTGATGTTTACCTTTTTCACAAGCTGAGCATGGTTTATCCTTAGAAAACACAAGTGATGGCAAGCCAAGGACTTTGTTTTGTTTTACAAGATTGTTAATGTTCTTAAAGTTCAGGTGGGTTAGTCTCTTATGCCAAAGCCAGTTGAGTGCATCAGTGGCCTTAGCAAAGAGACATGTTCCATCCTGAGTTAGACTTGACATGTCTAATACATAAACATCTTGTCTCCTTGGTGCAATGAGGACAATTTCCTTATTTGCATTGAAGATGGTTCCTTGCTTATCATCAAACTGAACTATGTACTTAGCATCACATAGTTGACTGACACTGATCAGATTATACTTAAGACCATTTACATATGCTATCCTAGTAAAGACAATACCATTGCAGTTAACTGAACCATAACCTTCAGTGAGACATGATGAATTGTCAGCAAATATCACTTTGGGTCCTGGTTCTTCCACATATTTGTGCAGACACTCCTTAACACCAGTCATGCTCCTTGAACATCCACTATCTAGATGCCAAACAGGATTCCTAGCATGTTTCTGCACAAATAGTAAACTAGGTCAGTTCTTTCTAGGACTCCATTTCATGGAGGGTTTGGTATTGTAGGTCCTTATGAAGGTATTAATTGATTCATGGTCAGTGGTTGAGTGGACTGAGCTACCACATGTTTTGCATTTGGTAGTAGGGTTAGCCTCAGTAGTCTGAGAGGATTGCTTCAATCTTCTTTTTGACTGAATGACCTTGTCTTTTCCTGAGGATTTCTGAGTGGAGCTTCCACTAGATTCACCATGTTTGTCATATTGACAATCGTCAGGATGGTGGTCATTAAATCCACACAAAGGGCAGGGAGGAAAAGGCTTGGCCTTTTGCTTCTGTTTCTGCTTAGAATCAGAAGGATAGTTCAGGCACTGAGCCTTGAGTCCTGAAAAGTTTGACATGACTGAGCATTGTTTATGATCAGAGGTCCTGTGATCTTCCTTTTTGCAAATCATGCAATAAAGGACTCTATAACAATCATCAGTGAGATGATTTGTATAGTTGCAAAGCTCACATCTTTTCAGTGGTTTGGTGGGCTTGGGTTTGGTCTTTGAGGAAGTTGGTTTTTGTTCCTTCTTGGATTGAGAAGATTTCTCAGAAGAGTCAATCTTTTCTCCTAGCTTCCTGACCATTTCAGCCAACTGATCAATTTTTGAGTCAGGGCTTTGGGTAGTTTCTTCAGAAGGGACTGAAGTTGATGAGTCATCAGTATTTACTGAGACATCAAGGTTTGCTCTTTTCAGGATGGTTGTTCCCCTTCCTGATCTCTCCTTAGGAGAGTGTGGTGAGAAGACCATAGGTGGGAGGCCTAGGTTAGGTTTAGCACCCTGAAGGGTATTCAGTGGAGGAAGTGGAGGGTATGATTCTGATTCAGACTCATCCAAGGACTCAGTGAGTGGTTCAGTGAGTTCAAGCTTACTGAGTTTTTCAGTGAGTCCTAGCATATTTTTCAAGGCCTGACTTTCAGGAAGCAAGATCTTTCCAGTCTCAAAGTTTGGTAACTTACTGACTGGGTTGTCCCTGACAATCCAGTCATTTGACTTGGGAAGCATTTCTTGCTCAAAAGATATGCCAGCTGGAACAAAGTTTAATTCATTTTGACACACAATTGGATCAACCATAAGAGGGTCAATGCCAATGGTTTTCTGAGAGATTAATCCCATAGTGTCAAAAACCTTAGGGTTCTTCTTGGTCCAGCTTTGAATGATAGCCTTTTCTTTGTTAAGTTCAGTTTGAAGGACTTGGTTTTGTTTCAAAATCTCAGTGTTCTGAATTTGTAGAGTTATTGTTTCTAGTTTGGCTTGCTTAAGTACAAGCAGTTCATCTCTACATTTATTCAATTCTGACACAATAATGTTATATTTTGAAAGCAAGTTAAGCCTTTGTTCTTCAACAAACTTTAAATCAACACAAATGTAATTCATGTAAGACTTCCAATCAGAATCATCATCCATAGAAAGTAAAGTATTAACCTTTTTCATGGTGATGTTGACCCATTCTCCATTTCTAGCATGGCCTTTTCCTACAGCCACCTGATCCTCTTCAGAAAGTGCCATCAGTGCACTAACTCTTATTTCCTCATCCGAGGAAACCTCTTCATCATCCCAATCATATGCTTCAGCTAATAGAACCTTGTTCTTTGTCTGAATAGGTTTAGATGTTTGAGCAGCCTGAGACAATATGGGGTTAGTTTCAAGAAGTGCAAGTTTAGCTTTGACATTCCTATATTTTGTTTCAAAATCCTTTTGACCCTTGTTTTGGTATTGTTGGGTGGACTGAAATATTTTAGGTTGAAACTTGCTAGTTCCTGAAAATTTGTAAGAGGGTTCTGAGAAAGTTTTAGAATAACAGTCCTTAGCAAAATGACCCTTTTTACCACATTTAAAGCATTCAGTGGTTTCATTTGCTTTTGATTTTGTAAAGTTGGACTGATTTCTTTTGATGAAACGTTTTGAACTAGCAAGGAGTGCCCTCTCTTGGAATTCCAAGTTCAGGTCATTCAGGTATTCCTCATCAGTCCTTTCATCAATTTCTTCTTCAGAAACCTCTTGAGTATCCTGCACAACACCATTAGAATAGAAAGCAGTTGATATGGGTGTTGAGGTTAAGGCCTTTTTGGACTCATGTGTTTTTGAGTCAGGGTATCTCCTTGAGATCAAGTTGTCTTCATAGACAAACTTCCCATAAATTTCAGGGAGCTCGAGGGTCTGAATGTGGTTAGCATTCCTCAGGCCTTGTGAGAAGTTGAGCCACTTCTCAGGGAGACTGTTGACAAAGCCAACATTTGTCTCATGTTTGGTCAGTACAACACCATCATTTGATAATTCATTTATCAAAGTTTTGTATCTGGTGTAGGTCTGTGAGAGACTTTCAGAGTCCTTTGCCCTGAAAGTATTATACTCAAGTTTAAGGTCCATGACCCTATTTTCCTTGGTATCTGAGGGACCCTCAAAGCTGTTTACCAAGTCATCCCAAGTTTGCTTGGCTGTTAGACAGTTGATGACTGATTCCATTATATCGTCAGGGAGACATGATATAAGGATGCTTTTCAGGCGTTGGTCTTGATTGACCACCCTCCTCTCATCTATGGTCCATTGGGCTTCAGGCTTGTTTAGCCCTGTGCCAGTCTTAGGGACAAATGGGCCATCCCTGATACAGGTGATGTAGTAGGGTTCCATACCAGTAAGATAGCAAATCATACGCTTCTTCCATTTGCTAAATTTCCCAGTTTCAAGTCTGGGTGCAACAGCTGAGTAGCTGCCACCCTTTTTGTCGACTAGCTGGGGTACATTGATATCAGCCATAGTAGGATCTTGGTTTTAAAAACCTAGAGCACTCTTGGTTAGTTAAAAAGATTTTATAAACCAGAGGCTCTGATACCACTTGTTGGTCCCTTTACACGATTAGAATTAACTAGAAAGTTAATCTATTGGTGTTAATGACTAATACAATGTTTAAGGATTATTCTAACAGTTATAAAACGTGAATGTAAAAACAACAATATTTTTCAACGTTTAAATTCTTATTAGAAATAATTCCAAGAATCTATACCCAAGTGTTTTGCGGAACAAACACTTGGGATTGAATAGACAAGGGTATGGGGTGTCTCCTATCGAAACTCAAGTTTTGCTTGAGTGGTAACAATATACCCACTGAGCTATCTCAGTGAGTTGTATACTCTTTGTAGGAGAGAAGTTTCTTTGTAAAAGTTCAAGACTTTAATTATACAAAGCACACTTTAACTTCTCTCACAGTTGCTCTATTTATACACAAGTATTCTAAGTATAAGTGATTAAATATAATACAAGTTGTTGAGGTTGCGTGTCTGACAATTACAAATAGTAATTGTCATTTCCAAGAACCAATAGGAAAGGGCTAAATAAGTCTTTGGGAGTTGTTGGCTGACACTCCATGACTTTTAGCCGCAATAGGGAAGGATGAGTCTGACAAGAGAAGAGTGTTGGGTTTACACTCTTATCTTCTCAGATCTTTTCCCTATTGTTCCCGCCTTTTCTTCAGGCGTTGGTTCCTCAGTCATTCAATCACTTTGTTGGTTGAGGAGACTGGGGTTCAGTGAGCTCTTATCCAATACTCACTGAATCCATCATCTTCTTCTTTGGCTTAAGTCCTACTCAGGGAGTACCGCCTTCCTGAGTAGTGAATCCTTCTTCTTGAATTCGCCTTAAGCATCCTGAAGATGACTCACTGAGAGGCTGTTCTCTCAGTGACTTGAATTGTTCTCGGTTTAAGTTAACACTTAGTTAATTTGTGTCCAAATCATGTTCGAAGCATTCTTGGGTTTTACATGACCCAACAGCTTCGGTTGAAGTGATGTATGAACACTGTTTCGAGCACTTGTGCCCTTCCATCAAAGCCAGACTGAAAGAAACCAACACTCCGTTGATAGGATTCGCGGGGGAGTCCATAAAGCCGTTAGGGAAGATCGAATTGGAAGTCTGTTTTGGGAGCCAAGGTTTGTTTCATAGGACTATGATGAAATTCGCCGTGATAAGGTCTCCTTCTCCGTACAAAATCATTCTGGGCCGCTCGGGTTTGAAGAAGATGCGAGCCGTCCCCTCAACCATCCACTCGATGATGAAATTCCCCACCCCGAAGGGCATCGCGACTTTAGTTACCCGGTCGGTAATTGTCTCGGAATGCCGCAAGTTAGAGGAGAAACAGGTTATAGAAAAAGAAGCAAGGAGTGAATCCCGGGGCGCCGAAGTGATAGAGGAAGCCCCCCGGAAAACAGAAGAAATAATGGTACATCCGGCTTTCCCGGATCAGTTGGTAACCATTGGAGGAAATTTCTCCTCGGAATGCAGAAGGCAGCTGATCACACTGCTCAAAAACAATCAGGACGTGTTCGCTTGGGAACCTGCGGACATGACTGGGGTACCCCGACGGATTACCGAGCACACGCTAAACGTGAACGCCCAAGACCGTCCGGTAGCGCAGAAGAAAAGAACTTACTCGGCCGAAAAGAACCAAGCCATAGCCACGGAAGTGGAAGAATGGGTGAAGGCTGGAATAGTTCGGCCAGTACAATACCCCACATGGATTTCAAACCCGGTTTTAGTAAAGAAATCTGACGGTAGTTGGAGAATGTGCATCGATTTTAAGAACCTCAACTCGTCTTGTCAAAAGGATTACTATCCGCTACCCGATATTGATTGGAAGATAGAATCGGTCATGGGATTCTGGTACAAGTGTTTCTTAGATGCTTACAAAGGATACCACCAAGTGCAGATGGCCAAAGAGGATGAGGAAAAAACAGCCTTCTACACCGAGCACGGGACGTACTGTTACACCAAAATGCCGTTCGGTCTAAAGAACGCGGGAGCCACCTACCAACGGTTAGTGGATTCGGCCTTCCGGTCGCAGATAGGGAGAAATCTCGAAGCTTACGTAGACGATATGGTAATAAAAAGCAAGACTGAAAAGGAGTTGCTGGCCGACATAGCAGAGACCTTCGATAACCTTCGGAGGATTAATATGAAGTTAAACCCCAAGAAATGCTCTTTCGGGGTAGAGGAAGGAACGTTTCTTGGATACATGGTGACATCTGAAGGAATTAGGGCAAATCCGAAGAAAACAAGGGCTATTGTGGACATGCAGTCCCCGAAATCGCTCAAAGAGATGCAGAGCTTAAGTGGTAAGCTGGCAGCTTTGAACCATTTCCTATCCAAGGCGGCAGAAAGGGCGCTTCCGTTCTTTAAGACGTTAAAAAATATTACCAAAGAAAATCAGGACGAATACCGATGGACGGACCAGGCTGAGAAAGCTTTTCAGGAGATGAGAAAGATGATTCTCGAACTCCCCTACCTGGCAACACCGAAGCCGAAAGAAGTTCTATTCGCGTACCTCTCGGCATCAAAAGGGCCAATGAGTGGAGTGCTTTTAGTAGAAAGGGAAGGGAAGCAGATCCCGATACATTATGTTAGCCGGACGTTACATGAAGCCGAACAGAATTATGCTCCGGTTGAGAAGTTAGCTCTGGCCCTGCTGCACATGTCCAGAAGACTTCGGAGATATTTCGAAGCCCATCCAATAAAAATCATCACCGATCAGCCCATCAAGCAAATACTGAATAAGGCGGAGGCGTCCGGGAGAATGGCCAAATATAGTGTGGAATTGGGAGTTTATAACATCACTTATGTGCCCCGGAACGCAGTCAAAGGACAAGTCCTCGCGGACTTCATAACGGAAATACCCCTGGGGGCATCCGGACATGATACGAAAGAGGAGGGCAAGGAAGTATGTAACATCTCCAATCAGGAACAATGGGTGTTGTATACCGATGGAGCCTCCAGTAAGTCAGGTGCCGGAGCAGGCTTGGTATTGATTAGTCCGGATCAAACGGAGTATACCTATGCCATCCGACTGAACTTCAAAAGCACCAACAACGAAGCGGAATACGAGGCCTTGCTCGCAGGGTTGAGAGTCGCTCGAAAGATGGAGATCCGGGTATTGGAAGTCAGAGTGGACTCCAATTTGGTAGCAAGCCAAATCAATGGGGAATTCGTGGCATCCAAGGATAGCATGATAAAATACCTAGCCAAAGCCAAAGAGTATATCGCGTACTTCGATCAATTCAAAATCCGGAACATCCCAAGGACGCAGAACCAAAAAGCCGATATACTCAGTAAATTGGCTTCCATGGCTTTCGACCACCTGACAAAGGAAACCATAGTCGAAGTTTTAGAAAAGCCATCAACAGAGGAAGAGGTGGTCAACGCCATTGTAGAGGAAGAGGAGGAAAACTGGATGACCTCAATCATTCGGTGCAAGCAGGAAGGCATTTGGCCGGAAGACCAAAACGAGGCTCGGGCTCTCCGAATGAAAATAAACCAGTTTACAATGGTAGACGATGTACTTTTCAAGAAATCCTATTTGGGCCCGATGTTGAGATGTGTCGGACCGCTCCAAGCCAATTATATCATCCGAGAAGTACATGAGGGAGCATGTGGGATGCACTCCGGCCCGCGATTCGTAGTGGCAAAGTTAATGCGGCAGGGATACTACTGGCCGACCATGCACCGGGACACCAGGGAAGTGATTCAAAAATGTGATTCCTGCCAGATACATGCACCCGTCCCGAGACTCCCAAAAACCGTACTAACTTCAATAATGGCCCCATGACCCTTTTATCAGTGGGGCATGGACGTGCTGGGCCCTCTTCCGGAGGCCCAGGGAAAAGTCAAATTTGTTATCGTGGCCATCGACTACTTCACCAAGTGGATAGAGGCCAAGCCATTGGCTCGAACTACCGGGAAAGAAGTAAAGAAGTTTGTCTGGGAGAACATAGTATGCAGGTTCGGTTTACCAAGGGTGATTATCACAGACAATGGAAGCAATTTCATTCATGACCCTTTCAAAAGCTGGTGTGAGCGCCTGAATATAACCCAGATAAACACCGCCGTAGCCCATGCTCAGGCCAACGGATTA
Source organism: Artemisia tridentata subsp. tridentata (assembly GCA_021014915.2). Classification (NCBI taxonomy): domain Eukaryota; kingdom Viridiplantae; phylum Streptophyta; class Magnoliopsida; order Asterales; family Asteraceae; genus Artemisia; species Artemisia tridentata. The sequence continues at coordinate 11,840,294 of CP139508.1, read as the reverse complement.
GTGGAAAGAGCGAACAAGAGTTTGATGAAGGGGTTCAAGTCCAGGCTCGGCAGGGAAAGAGCCGGATGGGTGGATGAATTACCGAATGTCTTGTGGGCACACCGCACATCTTTGAAAACGAGCAACGGAGAAACACCGTTCAGCCTTACGTACGGTAGCGAAGCGGTCATACCGGCAGAAATAGGGATGCCAACCTTCCGGGCCATGGCGACCAATGAAAAAGAAAACAACGAAGGAATCTGTTTGAACCTTGACCTCCTACAGGAACGAAGGGAGATGGCTGCGATACGAGAGGTGAAGTACAAGAAGAAGGTAGAACAATATTACAACCGAAGGGTTCGTGCCGAATCATTTAAGGTAGGTGATTTTGTGTACAGAAGGAATGAAGCAAGCAGGGTGGAGAATCAAGGAAAGCTAGGACCTAATTGGGAAGGACCCTACCGAGTCGTGGAAGCATATCAGACCGGATCTTACAAGTTAGAGACGATGGAAGAAAAGGAAGTGCCGCGAACTTGGCATGCTGTCAACCTCAGAAAATGTTTTTTGTAAATGGTTTAATGTGCCTAATGTAAGCCTCCGAAAGGAGTTGCTTGACTATTTTAATTGGAAGTATAATTATCCCACAGTTGGAGGGAAGCGATTTATGTTACGTATCGGACTTTAGTACCATTTGTTTTCCGAACATAATTAGAAAATGGCCCCCTGAGAGGTTCACGCCCTCCGGGAGTGATGGTCAATGTTCGAAGTCCTGGCGGAAAGGCTAGAACATAATTAAAAAATGGTCCCTCCGAGAGGTTCGTGCCCTCCGGAGATTAGTGATCAATGTTCATTGTTTTCCGAACATAATTAGAAAATGGCCCCCTGAGAGGTTCACGCCCTCCGGGAGTGATGGTCAATGTTCGAAGTCCTGGCGGAAAGGCTGGAACATAATTAAAAAATGGTCCCTCCGAGAGGTTCGTGCCCTCCAGAGATTAGTGATCAATGTTCATTGTTTTCCGAACATAATTAGAAAATGGCCCCCTGAGAGGTTCACGCCCTCCGGGAGTGATGGTCAATGTTCGAAGTCCTGGCGGAAAGGCTGGAACATAATTAAAAAATGGTCCCTCCGAGAGGTTCGTGCCCTCCAGAGATTAGTGATCAATGTTCATTGTTTTCCGAACATAATTAGAAAATGGCCCCCTGAGAGGTTCACGCCCTCCGGGAGTGATGGTCAATGTTCGAAGTCCTGGCGGAAAGGCTGGAACATAATTAAAAAATGGTCCCTCCGAGAGGTTCGTGCCCTCCGGAGATTAGTGATCAATGTTCATTGTTTTCTGGACATAATTAGAAAATGGCCCCCCGAGAGGTTCACGCCCTCCGGGAGTTTGTGGTCAATGTCCAAAGATGGTGAATACCCAAAAAGGGGTAGCTATGTTACACCCGTACCCCGATAAGGTACCATTTATGTAAATATTATGCTAAGTGAATGTGTTAGGGATTAGTTATAACTTAATGTGTGGCTAATTGAGAAGAATAGAACTATGGGGACTACTATTGCCAAGAGGCCAAAGTTACAACTAACTCATTATTAAAACTTCTTGAGGAGAAACCTAATGTGAAGGGAATCGGTTATAGATGGATGTTTGATATTGATTACTTAACTGATTCTATGAACTATATTCCTGTTTCTATGGAGAATCAAGCTAACCCTCTTGCAGGTTCCAAAGAAGTAACTAACAATGCAGGTACTCAAGTTACTTCTGATGCAAATACTTCTGACAAAGAAGAGGAGATTGAGGAACTTATTGTTGTTCCCACATCTGTATTCAACCTTGATGCAGCTCATGGAGGAACAAAGAAGTCTTCTACAACCTCAAAGAAGAAGGAACCAGTTACCAAGCCTCAAGCACAAGGAAAAGAGGCTTCTCCTACAAAGGTTTCAGAAGATATTCCATCTTTTAGAGATGAAATGAATGCTTTGGCTGACAAGCATCTTGGGAAGAAGGCTACCAGCACTTCCTCACTTAAGTCTGGTAGTGGCTTTGTTAATTCTGCTGCCAGTACTTCCACACTTAAGTCTGGTAGTGATGCTGTTAATTCTGCTGAGCCTGATACTACTCCAAATGATGTTTTTGATGATACTGAGATGCCAGAACTTGAACTTTTTGTTAAGCCAAGTGAAGGGATCTTTGAAGAGGCATCTTATGATGATGAAGGAATGGTTACTGACTTCAACAACTTACCCACATATGTAGATATAAGTCCCATTCCTACCCTTAGGATTCACAACATTCATCCAAAGTGTCAAATCATTGGTGATCCCAAGTCTGCAGTTCAAACTAGAAGCAAAGTGCAGAAACAACCTAAAGCTCATGCACTTTTGAGTTTTGTTATGAAGCAGCAAAGGGTCAACCATAAAGATCAACAACATTTTCTGTTTGCTTGTTTCCTTTCTCAAAAGGAACCCACCAAGGTCTCTGAAGCATTAGAAGATGAGAGTTGGGTGGAAGCAATGCAGGAAGAGTTGTTGCAATTTGAGTTGCAAAAGGTATGGGTTCTGGTAGATCTACCACATGGGGCAAAGATAATTGGCACAAAGTGGGTCTTCAGAAACAAAAAGGATGAAAGAGGAGTTGTGATCAGAAACAAGGCAAGACTGGTAGCACAGGGATACAAACAAGAGGAGGGGATAGACTATGATGAGGTTTTTGCACCTGTGGCTAGAATTGAAGCTATCAGGTTATTTTTGGCCTTTGCATCCTATATGGGATTCATAGTTTATCAAATGGATGTCAAGAGTGCATTTCTGTATGGCACTATAGAAGAAGAGGTGTATGTTCACCAGCCTCCTGGCTTTGTTGATCCTGCTCATCCCAAGAAGGTTTACAAAGTCATCAAAGCTCTGTATGGTTTACATCAAGCTCCCAGAGCTTGGTATGCTACACTCTCCACATTCCTTGAAGAGCATGGGTACAAGAGAGGTGTTATAGACAAGACTTTGTTCATTAAAAGGAACAAGAAGGATATCATTCTAGTACAAGTTTATATAGATGATATCATTTTTGGTTCTAGAAAAAGGTCTTGGTGTGAAGAGTTTGAGGTACTAATTCAAGGAAGATTTCAGATGAGTTCCATGGGAGAGCTCACATTCTTTCTTGGACTGCAAGTGAAACAAAGGGAAGATGGACTTTTCATTTCTCAAGACAAGTATGTGGTTGAGATTTTGAAGAAGTTTGATCTTGCACATGTGAAGACAGCAGTCACACCAATGGAGAACAAGGTGTCATTAACAAAAGATGAGGATGCTGATGATGTGGATGTGCACTTATACAGATCCATGATAGGTTCTCTTATGTATCTAACTGCCTCTAGGCCTGATATTATGTATGCAGTTTGTGCTTGTTCTCGTTTTCAGGTTACTCCCAAGACTTCACATCTTCATGCAGTGAAGAGGATCTTTAGATATATAAAGGGCAAACCCAATTTGGGCCTTTGGTATCCTAGAGAGTCATCATTTGACCTGGAAGCCTATTCAGATAGTGACTATACTGGAGCAAGTCTTGATAGGAAATCCACAACTGGAGGTTGTCAATTTCTTGGAAGAAGATTGATCTCTTGGCAATGCAAGAAGCAGACCATTGTGGCTACATCAACAACTGAAGCTGAATATGTAGCTGCTGCAAATTGCTGTGGACAAGTCTTGTGGATTCAGAATCAAATGCTGGATTATGGTTTGAACTTTATGAATACTATAATTCACATAGATAATGAAAGCACTATCTGTATTGTTAAGAACCCTGTGTATCACTCTAAGACTAAACATATTGAAATAAGGCATCACTTCATAAGAGATTGCTTTGAAAAGAAACTGATTAGGGTGGAAAAGATACACACAGACTTTAATGTGGCAGACTTATTAACCAAAGCTTTTGATGGACCTAGGTTTAATTACTTAGTGGTTAATATTGGAATGGTAAACCCATAGTTACATTTAAGGGGAGGTTAAATGTATAGTTTGTATATTGGAACCAGTACTTAGTAATTTTAATTCTGGTAGTTGTTTAATTCTGGTAGCTTTAGAAGTTTAGTTCTGGTAGCTTTAGAAGTTAGTTCTGGTAGTTAGTGTTTTCGATTTTGATTGCAACTACGTATGTTTGTGTATTTTTCTTGGTTTTTGGACTAATTTTTCCAGGAAAAACATGGATTGGTGGAGTTTAGAAGCCTTGCAAATGATCTCTGTAAGTGTTTGTCTGATATTTTGGTTAAGTCTGGTGAGTCAGTGGTTAAGTTTGGTTGACCATTTTTAAGTCTGGTAGTGTAAAAATGTAATAAATTTTATTACCGTTAGGTCTGGTCTGTCGTATTATGATTTTTCTTATAAAATAATACCGTTACTTATTTTTCGGTAAACAGAGGTATATAAGGATATAATTTGATATTTTTTTCACTTTTATCCATTATTTACTTCCCATTTTAAAATCATAAATTTTCGGCCAAGATATTTTTTTTAACTACCAATACTCAAACCCTAATTCATTCTCAACCAGCACTTAATCATTCCCTCATCAATGGCTTCTCTAAAGTTTTGTGACAAGCACAACCAGGTTGGTTTCTTGAAGAACCCAAACAAAAGTGAAGGTTTCGAGCAGATAGTGGATTTCTTGAGAGGTTCTTCAATTCGGTATGCTTTAACTCATAATCCTACTATCTATGCTTCCCTCGTCAAGCAGTTTTGGGGGTCTGTTACCTCTGACACTCTTGCTGATGGGACTCCACAGTTAAGGGAAACAATAGATACTCATGAATTCTTTATCACTGAAGCATCCATTAGAAGTAGTGTTCAATTGGATGATGCTTCAGGGGATTATATATTGCCAAATGATATGCTTTTAGAGGGTATGAAAACAATTGGATATCCCACTGATGGTACTTTTACTTTTTGGAAAAACTTTTTCTCACCTCAGTGGAAGTTTTTACTTCACCATTTGCTACATTGCCTAAGTCCCAAGAGTGGTGGATGGGATCAATTTGGAAGCAACATTGCTTCTGCATTGGTCTGTCTATCACTTGGCAAGACTTTTAACTTCTCAAAACTCATTTTTGATGGCATGGTAGCAAATGTAAACAGCAAACACTAGTTTTTGATGTATCCACGATTTCTACAAATGGTGCTAAATTTTGAAACTGAAAATAAGTTGCAGACTTACATGTGTGTGGCTTTTAAAGACAAAATTTTTGCAAACATGAAAAGGGGTTTTTCTGGGGCATATTGGCCATTATTGCCTACTATGCTTTATGGTACTACTAACATTGCAGGTACTGCTGAACAAGTGGTTCATTCCTTATCACCATCACATGAGGAGCCAACCCAAGAAGCACCAAGATCACCTACACCACAACCCAGATCATCTACACCTATACCACCTTCACCACCATAGCAAACCCAGATACCAATTCCAACCCAGGAGGAGGAATCTACATCATTGACTATGGAAGGTCTTCTACAACTGGTGCCTACATTGGTTCAAAGAGTATCCGCATTGGAGAAGGCAAACAAGTCTTTGAGTGGGGCTGTTGTGACCTTAGTCAAGAAGGTTAAGAAGATGGAGCAGGTGATGAAAGACAAGGGGGTTGATTTTGCTGATCAAGAAGAGGCTGATGATGAAAATTCTTCCAAACAGGGGAGGAATTTGGCAGAAGAACAAGTTTTCAAGACTCCTTTTCAAGAGAAATCTGCTGAGATCAGTCCAAATGCCATGGAAGCAGCAGAAATTCTAGCTCAGTCTCTAAGTCAAATTCAACAAGGGAAAAGGAGAAGGTTAAAGAGAAAGTTGATTATTGAAGAAGAAAAGTCTGGGGAAGAACAAGTACTTAAGTCTGGTGAGATTAGTTCTGCTGTTAAGTCTGGTGGAGTTAAGTCTGCTGAACAAGATGAGTCTATTGGTAAACAAAGAGAAGGAAAGCAGATTCTGATTGAAACTCCAAAGCCTAAGAAATCCAAGAGGCAAGAAAGGGAGGAGGCAGCAAGCCTAGCAGAGATAGCTAGGATACAGGCAGAGGAAGCAGCAGAAAGGGAAAGATTGGAAGAGATCAAAAGGCAAGATGAGTTGTTAGCAAAGAAGTTACATGAAGAATCTACAAATGATCCTCTTATGTCCATGATTGAAGAAGATGATGAGCTAAGAGCAAAATTGGAGGAGCTTAAAGCCATTGAAGGGTTGACAACAGAGGAGAGAGCCAAATAACTAGCAGACTTCATAAATGCTAGGAAGGATTCAGACACTCACTACAAAAAAACATGCTTTCAGAGACTGAAAAATCAGTCTCCGATACACCATGATCAGTTACGGATGGTCTATCAAGGACTGATTTTGCTAGTCACTAATCAGTGATAGAAGCTTAGTTACGGAAAGTGACGTTATCAACTGAAATTCAGTCCTTGTTGTATCGAACCAACGAGGACCAGAGATCAGTCACCAAAATAAAAAAGTCAGTCCTTATTTCTATGGGTTGGTATCATGTTATTTCAGTCCCCAATGCATATTATCGGCGACTGAAAAGTCAGTCGCCAATACCATGTTTGATCAGTTACTAACACATGGATTTAGGGACTGAAAATTAGTCCATAAACATTGTTTATAGTCCCTAATACGTTTCGTTGTTTTGTAGATCACCGTACCAAATCAGTCTCTAATAATAGGATTTAAAAACTGATTAGTTTCCGATGAAAGGCTTTAAAGACTGATTGTTAGTCACAAAAAACAGATGAATTAGTCCTTAATTTGTTTTTCTAGTGACTGAAAATTAGTTTCAAAATATATGTTAATTGATACAAAATAACATTCAAATCAGTCTCCAATATGATGGCGCCGTTCCATTATATTTCTATTATAAACTAAAAGTTAGTGGCAAATACAATTTAATTCAGTCCTCATTCACAATGCATACATGACCCCTTACAATAGTATATAAAACTACAAACCATAAACAATAATAATAACAATATTTCTTTAAAGCATAATAATCACCAATCCAAATAACAAGAGTTTAAAATTCAATATGTTTAAAAATAAAACCAAATTCAATAGAAATAAATTTGAACGTCCTATATATCACTATCGGTGAATGGATCATCGTTACCATCACCGGTACCATCACCTTCAGTAGTATTTGGTAAGTCTATTGTGCTCTCGAAGTCTCGAAATTTTTGGCTCAAGAATTTTGCCAATTTCTCATAATTACATCGACCTTGACTGCTGCCAAAAAATTCAGGTGTTCCAAGTAGCTTGAACCATGGTGCAGCCCGTCATATCTATCATATCGAAATAGTGATTAGTAACCTACCCATATGGCAAATCATCGGTAAGTGTAATGGGATTGTAATTCATATAGAGGTGGAGAGTTCGACCTACTTACTTATTAGTGGTAAACTCCGGTTATATTTTGTAAAATAACGGATCAAATAGGTACATATAAACAAAAGCTTAAGAGGAAACAGGTTGACTATCGAAAGTCACCCAAAGCAGGCCCAAGTAAACATTGGCCTATAGTAGTTAACCTTTTTGCATTTTTCCCTTATTGAAATAATTTAATTTTTGCAATTATATCTGACCCATGTATGAATTAAAAGATGTTAAAAGATTTTTTAGACACAAAGTGTGTCCGGGTCAACCCAACCCCTGCTTTTACCCATGACACACCCATTTGCCACCTCTAATTTGCATTTCAATAAAAGATCAAGAAACATACTTGATTTGACGATCTTCAGCTCTCATGGTTCTGACACCATCTCTCCCTTCAATACGCAGACCATAACGGACAATATTCTCTGGAACAAAGGCCTCACCCGAAAATCAACAGCCCAAAAGGTTTGAAATAAGATAACAGCATGATCAAAATGGTGTCAATTCGGTCATTTCACATATTCACTGGTATAAAAGACACAAGTAGTCAAGAACATTTATGATTATAAAAATCCAACACAAATCATATAAAGTAATAAGTTTAAATAACTACCTTAACCAGAAATGGAAACCGATGTTCCCTAATTGAAACCATCTTAACATGTCCCAATCTTCCACCATTAACAATGTCTATCAGCTTAGCCACTGGAGGCATGTATCTGTACTCAAGTCCAACTTGTACCAACATTTCTGGTCGCTTTTTAGCAGCCTCTATCACCTGAATCACGGGCAAAATTAAGGCTTATTAATCATTTGTGTGCCTCATTTTCGATTTTTTTTCTTCATATATAATATAAATGAAACATAAAACGAATTTCTATACTGTGTAGGCGTATTAATGAAAATGGAACCCACAAAATGGAAATACGGTTTATGTTATGAGAATAACTAACCTTTCTGCAGTCTTCCACAGTAGTGCATAAAGGCTTCTCCACCAGTATGTGATGAGTCTTTGGGTGGTTGATAATATCCATCAAGATTTGATAATGGTAAGAAGATAGATAACAACAGCGCTAGTTACCTTGAGGCATAGGTCGGCTGTGCGAACCGGTTGGTCATCATCCTTTGCCCTATTTGTATATCCTGAAAAACAAAGAGACCAGTTGTTGGCACTACAGGCTTTCAAATGGTAAGTATGAACTTATGGCCTAACGCCTTTAACACACACAAAATAGTTCCAGTAATTAGTTGCAAATGTTTAAGTATGCCATGCAACATACTACATGTAAAAGTTGATAGTTCTACACAATAACGTTCCGCAGAGGTGGCAATTATAAACCAATATGTATCAAATTCAAAACTGGTTAATTTGAGTTGCATTTTAGCCGTAAAGGATCAAACTAGTGAATCACTGTATATATAAAAAAATAGCTAAAAGGAACAGGTCAAAACTCAAAAGTTGCCCCATGTGCGTTAAAATACTAACAAGATCCAAAATGGTTTTATTTTAGAAAAAATAACGAACAATTAACTTGGTAATATAGTTTTTGTAATTAAAACTAAAAAAATGGACAAGCCGGCCCAACCTGTTTCATTTTAACTCGATCGATTATGACATGTTTCTCTTTGCTAATTTTCACTGGAAGATGATGCAATGATCAACTAACTTACAATACACCCCAGCTAAAACCAATTAGTTTTTATGATATAAGATTAGCAAAAATTGATTTCTATACTCTATATTTACATAATACTTCAAGTTCAACGAGGACACAGAGACATGAGATAACAAACAATATTAACATAAAAAGTGAAACAAGAATATACACAACAAAAAACAAGCAATTAGACTATTTTCAAAATGAACCTTGTTTAAGCATCGATGGGCAGCAAGAACTTCTTTCAAGTTCAGCATCGGCTCACCCATTCCCATGAATACCACATTTGTAACCCTATTGCTGAACACCTCCTCTATTGCCAACACCTAGCAATAAAACAATAAATTAAAATACATTTATTGCATTTTTTCTGCTTATCTAAATCAACGATAACTAGTCTCATATTATTACAAAAACCTGCTCCACAATCTCGTGCCCTTTAAGGTTTCTGGAAAAGCCTCCCTTGCCAGTAGCACAAAATGAGCAGAGTAACGGGCACCCTACCTGAATTAAAAAAAAAAAAAAAAAACGAGAAAATTTGTCAATTGTAGAATCAGAAGAATAAATCAGTGATACATCTCATAAACTAAGAAGAAGAATAACAGCTAAAGATGGTTATCTTGTGACGGAAAGATCACCTGTGAAGAGACACAAGCTGTAAGTCGAACAGAACCTTTATCATCTTTAACTGGTATCCCAACAGTTTCCACCAATTGTATCAAAAAGCATGTTTCAAACTCATATAGATTCGGGTTTACATGAACCCTAATTCACGAAATTGACACATAAAGACCTCAAATTGATGATTAAATTAAATATATAACTCGTTACAATACCTTATTTGTGGATATATGACATAAAATCGGGAGTGATGATTATGAATCGCCATGGTCTGGTGGCTGACTGGTGAGGATGTGACTGACGACTTTCGGTGGTGACTAGCAATGATCGATAATGGAGACGGTCAAGCGAATTTGGTTTGTTTGAAGACCAAAAGAGAGATCGTGAGAGGAAATGAAGATGATAAGTTTGTGGATGTGAGATGTGAGGTTGCTAATAGTTGGATATGGAGGGATAATTTGACTTTTGGGGAAACTTTGAGCGGGACAACCGAAAATGATAGAGGGAAATTCTATTTTCTTCGAAGGTATTATAGAATTTAATCTATATATTTTATAAACCAACTAGTTTTAGAACTCATAAATGCACGGGGTTTAGCTAGATATTATAACAAGTAATAATTTTTTAATTATTTTATTTTGAAGTTCAATATTGTGATAATTCATAAGTAACTTATTTTAAGATTAAATATAATACAATTATAACTCGTACGTCTATTAGTAGCCGATTTGAACAGGGTGTTAATGGTTTACTAATCTACACTCATCAAGTTCTCAGCTAATCATTGAGATTCATTTGCGATACAAACTAATCCTAGTTGTCATCTAGCTATTTATTAATTTAGTGTTTACAACTAGCTACTTTAACCTAATAGTCTAAAAGCGTTTATCCAATTAGTGACATTTGTGTATCCCAAATCACTCATACGTGAGGCGTCTAAAAATATGAATATCAATGTAAAATTACTTAACATCCAAAGCTCATCCTATGGATAAAATCAAGTCATACACATAGATGAAAGTAAATATGGATAAACTCAACAATTACGTATGGTATGTATTGAGGGTTTGGGTTGGTTGACCGTTCGGTTTCCCACGTTCAGTAAAGACCCCAAAATGTGACAAGAGTCACGAGTTGGGGTAACGCTCACGAGTCGACTCAGTTGGTTTTTGTCAATTACCCTAGAGGATAATAGACTTGAATGTGGAGTTCCCAAGGCAGGATATGTTGCTTGGGATTAGCTTGATTCATTTCGAGAAAATGGTATAGTATTTATAAGGAGACCTTTAGGGGTGTGAGAACCCGTAAAGGCAATATGATGGTTCACGTGGTGTGTAAAGTAGATTGCGTTGATTGGCTATATGCCTATATGCAACTTTCTTGTTATTATCTTGAATGGAAGCGGTGTGTATAGTATAGTGGATTGACGATTGCTATAGGCACCACGACTTATTATATATGGTAAGAACGTAATAGTTGTTTCTTTAAAAGGGATGTCACGCTCGATGAAGCAACTAATTGATGTCATTATCCCGATTACACGTATTAAATTGTCAACACTCAAAATGAAAGCCATCGGTGAATGCTAAAGATGTTATGAACGTCTGAAACTTGAATTCTGCTCGAGTTCCCACGTCACGGGGGTATAAACCGAGGTTTCGTGCGTGAACCCCTAAGAGTTACACATAAATAGCAATCCGTAAATAGGTTTATATACAAACTTACAATTACTAACAACGATACAAATATATGTAGGTCTTAAAAACAAGTGTAGTACATTACAATATATAGAACCGTATATTCTGTCCGTAATCCATTTTCGTCTGTTTTTGTCAGTGTTTATCTGTTTTCGTCCGTTTTTATACATTTTCGTCCCTTTTTTACGTTTTTATACGTTTTCGTCCATTTTTTTACGTTTTCGTCCGTTTTTTTTACGTTTTTATACGTTTTCATCCATTTTAGTCTGTTTTTTTACGTTTTTATATGTTTTCATCCGTTTTCGTCCATTTGTATACGATTTCATCCGTATTTTTATGTTTTCATCAGTTTTTGTCTGTTATATTTTAACGTTTTTATACGTTTTCATCCGTTTTAGTCCGTTTTTTACGTTTACGTCCATTTTTATACGTTTTCGTCCGTTTTTTACGTTTTCGTCCGTTTTGATACGTTTTCGTCTGATTTTAAATGTTTTCGTCCATTTTTATAAGTTTTCGTCCGTTTTTAAATGTTTTAGTCCGTTTTAATCTATTTTTATACAGTTTAGTCTTAGCTATGATGTCCATGTATTAGGGACTGAGTTGTGATTCAAATTCAGTCACTAACAAATTTCCCTCAAAACCTTTTTTATTGCGCAAACATATTTGTAACTGAATTTTAGTCTTAGGTATGATGTCCATGTAATAGGGACGCAGCTGTGACTGAAATTCAGTCACTAAAAAATTTCCCTCCAAACCTTTTTATTGTGTAGATATACTTGTAACTGAAACTTAGTCTTAGCTATGATCTCCATGTAATAGGGACCGAATTGTGACTATAATTCAGTCACTAACAAATTTTCCGCCAAATTTTTTTATTGCGCAAATATATTTGTAACTGAAATTTAGTCTTAGATATGATGTACATGTACTAGGGACTGAATTGTCACCCTTATTCAGTCACTAACAAATTTGCCTCCAAATTTTTTTCCCGTATAGGCATATTAGTAACTAAAATTTAGTCTCAGATATGGGGTCACTGAATCGAGGACTGATTTTTAGTCGCCGCAATCAGTCAATAAAATGTCAGTCCTTAAAAGTATCAGTAACTGATGTCTCAGTTACCGATGGTATGTATCAGCGACTGATATATCAGTCCCTATAAATTCAGTCTCTGAAAGCCTGTTTTTTTGTAGTGACTTTGGGAGACTTTATGTCAAAGATCAAAGATACACAGAAAAGAAAAGGTACTACCAAGAAAGAAACAAAACAAGAGAAGATGGCTCATATGAAGATATATTTGAAAAACATGATGCACTCCACTTCTGAGAGATTGAAAGGAAAATCATATGAAGAGCTTGAAGGTCTGTACCTAAGGACATTTGACAGGGATCATGGTTACAAACCAATAGACTATGAGGATGCTGTCAAATGGAGTTTCAAGAAACAGAATGTGACTGAAGAAGAAGGTGAAAATCCAATCATAAGATGGACAAGGAGAAAAAGTATAGCAATAAAAAGCAAGTCAGTGTCGAAGGATGTAGTACAGGAAGAAGAGGAACCATCATCTGAGGGGTTCACCATGGGATCAAGCCCTGAAAGCTCAACCCAACCAGCCAAAATTGTCAGATATCAGATTATTAGGACTGGGTTGAGAGCAGCATATCAGATCATAAGGGAGGACAACACAGATGTGGTGTATGTCAGTTTTCCAGGGATGTTGAATGATTTGAGTAGGGAAGATCTTCAAGAGCTCTACAAATTGGTGAATATCAATGGAGACAATACACCTGAAGAAGAGTTTGAGAGGGTGTTTTGGGGAGATTTAAAGGTAATGTTTGAGCCACCATTAAGAACAGATGAGATTTGGAAACTCCCATACCAACAAGAAATTGTCAGGTGGAGATACTTTCATAGTTGTCAGGTGCACTGTCTATCTTTGCTTAGGGCTCATATCTACATGTTGGCAGAAGTGGAGTATCCCCTACCACCTAGGGTCTGCAAGGAAATGTTGGAAAAGAAATTGTTTGCAGACAAGAAGGATGAGGTATATGAGAAAATTTTGGATTTGATTAAGGTACAATCCCTAAAGGAGGCATATTGGGCTGTTTAAAAGTGTTTGAAAGAATTTTCAAGTTGATAAGTGAGATTATTGGAACTTCTCACTTGGTGAAGGTGATTAGCACTAACACAACAAATGGTCATCAGTCCACCATGTCTAACCCACATAAGGACTGGCTAATCCAGAGCAAACGGCTCTGGTAAAGATATCTCAAATCCGTTTATGGCTGACAATTTGCCAAAAATTATATGGTAATCAACTCACCATATCTGAGATAGTGAAGAGTTGGCTAGCCCACAAGAGTATGGCTTGTGGTAAAGGCTGTGGAAAACCATAACTGGTAATCAATTCACCAAGGTGAGGTGCATTCCACCAAAGAATTGGCTAGTCCAAAAGCAAACGGCTTTTGGTAAAGACAAAACAAATCCGTTGATAGCTGATGATTTGCTAAAAATCATATGGTTATCAATGTACCATGGTCTTACACACTAAAACATTGGCTACTCCAGTAGTTAATGGCTATCTGGTAAAGAGACATCAAAACCATTAAAATTTTCAATGATTCACCTCTCACAGGAGTTAACACACCTGGAAGTGATGAGAATAGTATGAAACTTTAAAGAATTGATGTACAGGTAGCCATGGTTGCTGAAAAGATCAGATGAATTGAAGATCAGATGGTACAAGATGATGCAGAGTTTAATTATGCTGATTTGAAGAGTTAGAAATCAAGATAATTCCAAGGTTCAAGATTCAAATCCTCAAGAAGCTTATTCAGAAGGAACTTGAAGTTCATAAAGCATGAAGATCAAGTTAGGGGAGGATTGTTGGGAATTATCACAAGAGAAGACTTAATATAAAGAACAGACTTAAGTCTGCTGGTTTACTTAGTTAAGTCTGTTAGTTATGTTTGTGTCACAGTTAAGTCTGCCAGTACAATGTTAAGTCTGGTAGACATAGTTTCATAGTTAAGTCTGGTCGACATAAATAGTTAAGTCTGTTCATGTTTTATAGTAAGTTAGTTAGCTATAATTAGGAAAGGATACGTATGTGATGCGCGTGATGTGTCGTTGCGGTTTAGCAGTATTAATGCCTACTCAAGTTTTAAATTTATATTTAGCCGACTTATCAATAACACACACACTTAACGAGCAGTGTACCCGGTCAGTATGAATATAATGGTAAGCAGAGTGTCGATCACTAAGAGTGGAACGTATTATCTAGTTATTCTAATAAGTATTTTAATATCCTAAGTTAGTTATACAACCTAATCTAACGCCAAGTTTCACATAATGCTTGTTTTTACCTGAGAATTACTAAAGTAAACATTAATGTATCGATTCTCATATATAATATAATAAAACAAGTCAAATAAATAGGATAAATGATGATAATAAAATGTACTTATTTGAGTTCATCAAATATCCCCCCACTTGAACTTTACTTGTCCCCAAGTAAACCTTAGAATTAATCATATGAAAATGTATCCTAAAAGATATTAGGATTTATTTTTATATTTAAGCACGTATTCGTTTTGTCATAATCACACAACCAAACACTTAACGAAGTAGAAACCAAAATAATTTTTTAATTTAAAACAATTCTAAATCGTTTAGTTGCTTAGTCGTGACGAATATTCTATCATAGGCTTGGCAAGTATACACATCTCCCCCACTAAAGCCAAGGAGTAACAAGTCTAAAGCGGTAAAAAGGGTTTGTTGGTTAAGGGTTGATCATCCTTTTTAATCTCTATCGATCTCATATTCCAGAAAAGGCGACAAAATTACAAATACATGATCGAATCCACGACCACGATACTTGCAATTACTCAATTCCTTAACTCGAATGGGCTAAAGATAGGACCAAGTAATCTTCACCAATAATATTATATCAAAAAGGGCGACAAAATCATAAATACATAGCCGAATCCACGACTACGATACTTAAGATTGCTCAAATCCCTAATCTCAATAAATCAAAGGTTTGGATGAAGAATGATATAGGGTATGGATAATATTTGGGATACAAATTGGTGTAAAATGAAAAATAAACAAAACAGATAAATTAAAATCCTAAGTGTGGTTAATCACTTTCCCAACCATCCCATGAATAAGACTCATATCATTGAATAAATCACGCTTTAACACTTGAAACACACGCTTTAGGTAGACACGAATTATACTCAACAAAATCTCAATCAAAGAATAACCTTAGTTGGCGTTCCCATAACGGCCAACTCCCATTCAATCCATAAATATAATATACAACAACAA
Source organism: Artemisia tridentata subsp. tridentata (assembly GCA_021014915.2). Lineage (NCBI taxonomy): Eukaryota > Viridiplantae > Streptophyta > Magnoliopsida > Asterales > Asteraceae > Artemisia > Artemisia tridentata. Next base: position 11,824,604 of record CP139508.1, on the reverse strand, counting down.
ATAGTGGTGATATCTCCCACTTAATACAAAAATTTACATAAGTTGGTTAAAACACACTTCCAATTTTTTTTTTTTTTTTTTTTTTTTTTTTTTTTTTTTTTTTTTTTTTTTTTTTGAAATCAACATATATGTGTAAAATTTCACAACTTTTCTATCACTATTTTTCCGGATAATTTTTCCATACTCTTCATACTTTCAGAAATAACTGTAATAGTGAAAGTAGCAAACACACGAAAAATAAACTAAAAATTATACAATATTTACTTTCATACCAATTGCATTGAGCAATTTCCCGACCTAACCAAAGATAATGAATTACGCACGCGAACACAGGTAATGTAAGGAAACACACTTTGCCTAAAGCAATTAACCACGGATTTTAATCTACAGGGTAGGCTAAGGTGTAAGGGTGTATCGAAACATTATAACAAAGGTGTAAGAAACGAAAGGAATGGCTCTGAGGGTTTTTCTAGGGGTATCTTACTCTAAAAGTGAGAGTAAACAAAGGGTTTATACGGGGGTTAATTAACCAGTGTAGTTAGTTAATATCACATAACATATAAAGGCTATTTGGGTGTAATTCTAGAAATTTACCAAGTTAGACAAGTCACTCCAATTATATAGATAATACTCATTATGGTGGTCTCGAATAGTATACAAGCCAAGTTCTAAAGTTTACAAGTCACCGGCACACTAAAGTTTTAATATTTTTGAAAGAATAGAGTTATGTGTGCGGTTATGTAATTTAGACTTTAAACAAAAACATGCTAAATTTTTTTTAAATTTTGATATATTAAGCGCATTTTAAGCATATTTTGAAAAAGTTTAGGACAAGTAAGTGTTCTAATTCTCCATCCCCCCACTTAAGTTAAACAACGTCCTCGTTGTTTGTGTCAAAGGTTAAAAACTGGAAAATAAAAGAATTAGAACAGAAAAACTCCCCTGAGATTTGCTCGGTATGATCCTCCATTATTCGTAGAAGAGCAAAAATCAACTTTCTTGTGGATGAGAACGTTTAAGCTTCATAAATGATGTATCCACAAAAATGCAGGAATCTATAATACCATCTAGACTTTAACACACCTGAGTTAAGAAGGTTCAAACTTTCATAATACATTAGTAGTTAGTAAAAGTAAAACCTAAAAAATTAAACTGTAAATCATCAGGTCAGTCGATACGCCGTATCTTATGGAAGAAGATACGCCGTATCGAGCCTGGAATAAGTACGAAATAAAATAAAATAAAGGATAGGATGCGTCGCATCTGTTTTACTAAATGCGGAGCATGTAGTTACCAAACAGACTGTTAACAGTCTGTTGTAAAATTGGCACGTTTCACGGTTTAGCTCTCGGGTTCTCTCGTTCACTCATGCTGAACTTAATGCCAGTCTCCATCAAACATAATAAGAAACATAAACTGAAACATTAAATAAACACATGATAATAGTATTTAGTACAATCCCAAAAGAGTAAAAATGTACGAGGAACGATGTCTATAAATTCAAACACATGAAATCAAGGATGTGGGGAGTCGTCTCCTTCAGCCGAGCGAGTCTTTGAGGTGCTAGCATCATCGGTCCTAGGTCGGACTCTGCGTGTGCCATGTGAAGGGAGCCGGGAGTATCTGATCATGCCTCTAACGTAAGTACCATCTGGGCGAGTATGGTTCGTGCCCTGATGCTCCAGAATCTGACTCACACTCCCAACTAGCCAACCTATATCCCTCCTGACTACAGCAACGTCAGCCCTCATACCGTCAACTATACCCCTCAAAGCTCTCAGCTCCTCCTCAGCTCGCTCTACTCTCTGACCGACAGTACGTACAACTGGTGGCGGGGGTACCTGTGGCTCCTCCTGAGCTGGAGCAGCAGCTGGAGCTCCCTGGGGATCTCCCTGCTCCGGCTCTACCTCTACTGGTCTAACGGGACCCAACGCTACCCAATAGCATCCCCCCATGATCATCTCACAAATCCCTAACCTAACCAGATAATCCTGACCAATAACCGGCAAACTGGTTACCTCAATCTCTAAACCAGCAGGGATCTCATCACCAATCACACCAAAATGTCGGGCCAATCTAGACACAAAATGTCCCCCGGTCATCTGGCTCCTCCTGTCTCTCCCTAAAGCGCCTCTATGAAAGAAATGTGCCAAAAAGTGAGGGATGTTCACCACCAATCCCTCATCCATGCTCCTGAGAAGGAAGAGATCAAGAGTGGTCACCTTCTCAGGTGACTGACCTCTCCCAGCAATGGTCAACGCAATCATCCGGTGGCACAATCTCCTCAAAGGCTCTCTGATGAGTGTGTAGGATGGGGTGGTAGTGGTGGAATCACCCCCAGAGGATATCCTCTCCCAGTAATCACCGAGCAACATCCTATCTGGAACTACCTGTAAGCTCTCAGTCCAGTATCTAGTAAACCCAGCAGATCCTATCTCCTCCTCAGTATGTAATCCCATGGCCAAAATGAACTGCTGCATCGACATCTGCCTGTGTACCCCACCTAACCTAAACACCAGAGTATCAGCTGTATCTAACTCCACATCAGTCTCCCTGTAATAAACCGTACTAAAGAACTCTAGCATGAGCTCCTTAATCAGAGGCTCATCAATACCAAACAACCTCTCCCATGCATACGATCTAAACACAACATCGTCATCCTCATTCCTCACCACCATCTCTAACCTATCACGAAGACTACCAGCAGCATTCCCTCCGTTAATCATACCAACACCCTCAAAATCCAAAACCGAAACCCTAAAGATTTTCCTAAAGAAAATCGCCCTTAGTCTCCTTACATAGTCAGCCTCAGTTTCTGGTGTAAGTCCCATGGTTTCAAAACGGAGCCACAAATGCCTGCGTTCAACAACTGGTAATGCCATCTGAAATAAATTTTAAGGTTAGAGAACAGTTCTGAAATATGGTCGATACGGCGCATTTGATGAAGCAATGCGGCGTATCTTAGTTGCACAAAATAAAAGAGATGCGGAGCACGCAATAACAATTACTAATACGGCGTATCCAATAAATAAAATACGGCGTATGGAGGATGCGTCGTATCTAAATTACGTAATACGTCGCAACAATAGTGGAAATATTTAAATTAAAAATAGGTTGTTACGCCGTATCAAGTAACTTAGATGCGCCGCATCTAGCAATGTATCAGTATAAAAAAAGGGGGTCAGGCACGTTTTCCAAGAATCCGGAACCGTGACGTAAACTCCCACTCAACATCACGGTTCCATTTACCCATATATCAAAATCTAAAAGTTCCTTTTACCCCAACGATTTCATTTTCCCTCCAAAATTCAAAAACAATCTCCCCGAACCCTAATTTTTATTCAAATCAAATCGGTTTGAAATTCAATGATCTATCCAAAATTAATATAGGGGAAATCATCTAGTCCAAGTTCTAATCAAATCCCCTAAATTTTCCATCTAAATCGATATATTGCATAAACCCTAATTTTTAAATTTAAACAAAATTAAATAGGATTATTACCTTATATCACGCTTAGGATTCGGTCAAGAACTCAGATTAAAGGGTTTGATTCGAGACAAGTGGTGTGCGTTTTTTAACTGTGTGTAAATTTTGGGTAAAAAGTAAAAATCCGGCGCATCTCTTTCATATTTATAGGGTAAATACGATGCGCCGTATCGCATAATTATCATGCGCCGTATTTATCTAAATTCGTTGACTGGTCAATAAGTGTTAATTAGTCTGAGATACGGCGCTTAGAATACTAAGATCCGTCGTATTGTTGTGCCAGTGAACAAAATTTAAATAGGGAACGTACCTTGGCCTCCGCAACACTTTTCCTTATACATCAAATTGGGGTAAAACGGTATACCATATGATATATATAAATTCAAGATAAGAGCAATAGGCATATCCGTTTTATTAATGATTATAATCTTATTGTTTAGTGGATAATGATTTATTCCAAGGTTAGGAGCAAATATCGTTTTAAGCTTACAAAATTGAGATTATAATTTGAACCTGATGTATTACATAGATCAATTTCTGAAGAACTCTTACGGAAATCACAACTTTCGTTGTGGAATTCGGTGTTTTTGCATTTAGGTAATTTATAAGAAGAGAGGTTTATATCAGTGTTTAGCATGCAATTTTCACTTTTTAGTAACCTGTTTAACATTTTCTTTTCAGACATGAACATGTAATAGTTAGATTAAAGTAAAGGAAATTTACTTTTATCGTCAAATATTCGGGAGAGGTTTCGTAGAGAACTCTCCTTAAGGCTAGGTGAATTATTGTAAAGGATACATGGAATTCTATTTCAAGAATTGAAGATACTCAATGTTACCAGTACTGAGTTTTCCTCTACTCTTGTCGTCTTATTACAACCTTCCAGTCATCGAAGGTTTGATCACTCCAGCTAGCATCTCTTGGTTAGGTTCAGAATGTAATCTTCCATAGTGATGCTTAAGCCATCATTTATTCTGAAAGTAAACTAACTTGTGCACGAGAGTAGTGAAACGATCAAAGTGAATATCAAAAATCAATTATATTTATTAAATTAAATGCGTCGTATTATCAGAAGCTAATGCGCCGTATTTTCGTTACGTTTCAAAATACAAGATTTTTGATTCAGTAGATGCGCCGTATCGATAAAGATCGATGCGTCGCTTCTATTTAATAATTCGAAAAACTGTTTTTAATTTAAATAGAAAATACGCCGTATCTGTTAAAACAGATGCGTCGTATGGCGTTAGGGTTTAGAAAAATTTCTTATTAAAAACAGAATACGCCGTATCTTGGGGAAAGATGCGTCGTACTCGAATTTATTAAACGCGTTGTATTTTATAAAAATTAAACGCAATACGCCGTATCTGTGAAAACAGATGCGCCGTATCATTTGTATCAGCACAATACAATGACAGCAGAATGCAGAAAAATACAGAAAAAAGAAAAACAAAAATAAAAACAAACAAAAAGAAACAAAAATTACAGAAAACAAAAACACACAAAAACAGTAAATATGCAAATTATACAATGAATGCAATCTATCTAATATACAACAGGGTTAGTGGTTAGAATCTAAAAAAAACTAAAAAGAAAAACCTAATTAAAATGCTTAATCAAATTAACAGATAATAACAATTCACTCCCCGGCAACGGCGCCAAAAACTTGATGCGCGTGATGTGTCGTTGCGGTTTAGCAGTATTAATGCCTACTCAAGTTTTAAATTTATATTTAGCCGACTTATCAATAACACACACACTTAACGAGCAGTGTACCCGGTCAGTATGAATATAATGGTAAGCAGAGTGTCGATCACTAAGAGTGGAACGTATTATCTAGTTATTCTAATCAGTATTTTAATATCCTAAGTTAGTTATACAACCTAATCTAACGCAAGGGGGTTCAGCCTAAGAGACTGGCACAGTTTGGTTATAATTAAATAGTAAACTAAACTAATGAGCACGAATCAGCGATTAGCACACACGTACACAGATAGATACTCGAGACAATAAGAAGACCTGTCCTGATAATTAAATAGCTTGTCACTTGTTTTATTGCTAGTTTTATATGAAGTGTATATAATTAAACCTTTCTCGTTGGCTCTAATCTTATCGGCGAGTAAACCCTTAATGATTACTTATGTCTATCCTACTTTTCTAGAGACGCTAGAATAAATAGGCGAGGAAGGGGCATGGTGACCCAAGCAAGACTCAGCTAGACACAGAGGTTATCAATGCACTAATAAAAGTCACCAATAACATCAACATATAAACTTTAATTAATGGGAAAGCAATATTAAGGGGAGTGCATGATCTTCCGTAGTCACATGACACAAGCCCATCAATCCTGATGAATTAAAGCGTACTAATACAATAAAACAAAACTACTTAATGAATTGAATACATGCAGGACCTTCTTACAGCTCTTGTATCTTTGTTTGAGGTGTGTCTTGTGCTGCTTGGTCGTCTGAATTCGGCTCTAGGGTTATGCAAAAGGTCTCTTAAATTCGTCTGACCTTGGGGTATTTATAGTTTCTGTCTGAGGGATCGATGCGGCGCATTGAGTTGATAGATGCGGCGCATTGACTTAACTTCGCGTGGGGTCCAAGATTAATATATTCTGGAATATTCGTACACCGTCTTCAGATGCGGCGTAACTTGATCTTTGTATGCGGCGCATGTACTTTAGCTGTCTTGGATTGTAACTGGTGAAATCTTGATAGTGATACGCCGTATGTTAGAAGTGTATTGCGGCGTATCTGGAGTAGAACGAGCTTGATCTTCTTCTTTGACCAAAGTTTCATATGCGGCGCATGACAGAATTGCATGCGGCGCATTCTTCAAAGTCAGGCAATGGTCTTCGAATTCATCTAAGTATGATATTGCGTCGTATCTGTTGAGTGAGATACGGCGCATCTTCTGGATTTCAGTAGACTTTTGACATCTCGCTTGTTTTGCTCCATAATTAGTCCAAAATCGCCAAGTTTCACATAATGCTTGTTTTTACCTGAGAATTACTAAAGTAAACATTAATGTATCGATTCTCATATATAATATAATAAAACAAGTCAAATAAATAGGATAAATGATGATAATAAAATGTACTTATTTGAGTTCATCAGTATGATATAGTTATCTTATTAGAAGATACGTTTATCCTTTTACACGTTTTGTATCTAGGGTTTTCCTTGGTGTATAAAAGGAACCCTACGGCTTAATAGTATAAATGACATGTGTGTGAGTTAGTACGATATTGTGATTGAAAGTTAATAGAATTACGAAGTTAGTTATCTGTGTTCTTCATTGTTATTGTTAAGATTCCGCATTAGCAATTAACAATCTGTTTAGAGTTTCTCACTTAGATTGATTTGGATTTATCCAAGTTATCTAATAAGTAACAAAGGCTACTTAGATCCATAAACCCTGGACCTACACATATTAAGGGTCCAAGCAACATTTTAGCGTGTCCAAAAGAGTTAAGAAAAGTGTTAAAATGTTTATAGGAGTTATTAGACTAAGAACAATGTAAAACACTAGATAAAAATATAGTTTAGATTGAATTGGTGAAAGTTGAATTGAATTATGTTCGTGTCGACTGAGCCTAGCTTTAAGCCTCGTTATGAGATCAAAGGTTCGAACCAAGCAAGGAGACTTATCAATCCTGATTCGTGGATGTATAGAGAATTGAGTCATATAAAATAAAGTGTAGTTCATGTGTCGAATTATGGAATAAGAGAGACCAAGTGAAGGTGAGTTGTTCGAGTAGTATAAAAGAGAAAATAAAAATTGGGCTGGAATTTGTATTGGGCTTGAATAGTGTTGGGTTTAGAATAAGAATTTGTGATCCGTTTAGTGTTTATTTGTGTATTGGACTGTTGTGGTGCGCGTGTGAGCTCGTTCCAAAGTATTGTGTATCACGTAACAACGTGTTTGAATAGAATTGTAATAAACAAAATTCTCAAATTTTGCTTGGAAAATGGTTAAGTGAACAGTAATGATGGGTTAATACTAGATTAGCGCTCACTAATGACTAGGGAATTCTACGGGTTGCTACACCGGTGAAGAAGAAGTAGACGCATTCACTTTGGAAACAACCGGTTTGTTTCGTGAAGTGGGAACCTTCGATTTGTTCTCGATAATAATCATAATATCTCTCGGAGTACGGTTCAAGATATTGCCACCGGCGGCTGCATTAAGCGAATCTTGATCGGTTTGCGTCAAAGCATTATAAAACGTATCGATTTAGTGTAATTCCGAAAAACCGTGATGTGGGCATTTACGAAGGAGATCTTTGAATCGTTCCCATGCCTCACCAAAATTTTCATCAAAACGTTGTTGAAAATTTGTGATATCATTCTTGAGATTCGTCGTCTTAGAAGGAGGAAAGAAATGATTCACGAATTTAGAGACGAGATCTTCCCAAGTTGTAATCGAACGAGGGGGTTCTTTTTCGAGCCAAATCCGGGATGACCCCTCGAGAGAAAATGGGAATAACATCAACTTAATCGCGCTATGCGGGACATCCTTATATTTCATAGTCGAAGTCAACTTATTAAACCATCAGATGTGAGCGAAAGGATCATCTCTCTCGAAACCATGAAATTGATGTGACGTTACAAGTTGAATTAAACCGGTTTTTAGCTCAAAATTATCGGAAAGAATCGGTGGTAAAACAATAGCATCTCCGTAAAACTCGGTGGGTGCTTGGAGCAACTCAGACATAGTACACGTATCCGCCATTTCGGTAATGGGAGTTTCAACAAGAGTACGTATCTCGGGTGTGTTTACTCGTTTCTTACGTCGACGATAACGTTGAGTCGGTATTGTAGGATATTTATCGATTAAATTCGATTTAGAACGAGTGAGCATACACTAAAAACACAAAATTTAAAAGAAAAATAAATTTTGAAAAATAAAATATTTTTGGGTTTTTATATTTAGAAAAATTTGAAAAACAAATATTTTTGGTAATCAATTCGTCAACTAGTGCTCGGTAGCTCTCTAGAATACGCACAAAGTGGCGGAGAAACAAAGGTCCGCAATGAATGCTAATTAAAAACCCGTTTCTTTCGGTTCGACAATTTAATGTCAATCCTCCTTAAACCCCTCTTATAGTTTGTAATCTAAAGGTGAGCCGACGTAACAATTGACTTCACGATTTATTTTGTTGGTTTTTTAATTTTTTTTTGTATTTTGAATACTTTAGGAAAAGTATTCGTGATTTTTTAATTTTTTTTTTTTGGTTTTTATAATATAAGAAAATATTTACAAGATAAAACGATAACTTCACGGGGAAGGATCTTCAAAACACTAATCTTCGAACGGGAATCTGAAATTCGTTTCACAACTTCCCCGGCAGCGGTGCCAAAAACTTGGTGTGTGCACAAGTATATATATATATATATATCTTTACATTATATATAACAGGAGGCGTTATATATATATATATATATATATATATATATATATATATATATATATATATATATATCTTTACATTATATATAACAGGAGGCGTTACACGTAGATTATTCAAGATATGTCCACCTCATTGCCATGTAATCGTGATTTAAAGCCATGTCATCACAATGAAGCCATATAAGCATACTTTGAATGGATTAAACTTCGGAATTAAAAAATGAAGCTAGCATGGTTCGAACCTAGGATAGTCTATCTTTACATTATATATAACAGGAGGCGTTACACGTAGATTATTCAAGATATGTCCACCTCATTGCCATGTAATCGTGATTTAAAGCCATGTCATCACAATGAAGCCACATAAGCATACTTTGAATGGATTAAACTTCGGAATTAAAAAATGAAGCTAGCATGGTTCGAACCTAGGATAGTCTCCAAACATAAACAAACATCTCAACCACTGGAGCCATCCAACTTTTGTGATTTATAATTCAAAATAAATAAGTCATGCTTAAATAATTGATATTGCATGAAAAGATAACTATGAGAATCACTGCTGCATGTACATTAATCTTCGGTATCCCTTCCTTCAAGCGAAACACACACAAAAACCTAAAACAAAAATACCTAACAAAAAAAAAAAAAACATAGATTCATTAAAAAAGTGAGCCGCCTTCATCATTATCTTTTCCATCCTTCTTCTACAAAACCCTAAATCAACATCAAAACCTCTTTGTTCTTTCTTATTCTGCAAAAAAGTATTTTTTCATACAGTATATTAATTACGTTGTGTTGGTGAAGGTGTCGATGATCATACAGTATTATAGTTTGAGACTAATTTAGTTATATTCATCTTCGATTACATGTATATGATGTTTATTGATCGGATATTGAATATTTTTCGAGCAACAGTGCTAAGTTATCAACAGCAGTACTAACTCACTCGCATAGCAGTACTTATTTCAGGTATTTATACAATGGATCTGATCCCTCATGTTATTTTTTATTTTTCGGTTTATGAGATTTTGATGTTGATCCCCAGAAGTACACTTTCAGATGATTAATATGGAATTTTTCTATCTTAATTTCTTTTTCAGATCCAAATCAACTGAACTATCAAGGATCTTTGTTGGTCAGAATAACCAAATCAATTGTACGAGTGATTTTGGATTCTTGATTTGGTAAGATTTAATTTTTGCCTTTTCTTTGTTTTCAATTTTATAAATTTAATGTTTTTTATTTCATTAATTTTGGTGGTTTTCATTAACTCTTATGCTTTCTTGAAATTATGATGATATAGGGTTTAATTAAATTTAAATTAAAAATCAGTTGTACGGTGTCATCTTGATTTGTGTGCTACGATGTCATCTTGATTTGTGTTAAGAGTTATGTTGTAATTTAATGGTGTAGGCCGCGACTGAAAAATTTGGCGTTCTTTATTTGGGAGGCATGTTGAGAACCAAGGAGTCTTCCAAGCGCGAAAGCAGCTCAGGCGATATTCTTTCTTTTAGGATGAACAGTCCCCTAGCCGCACTGAAACCTCAGCTAACATTTGACCTTGATAGTCCCGACATGAGGTAACTATATATCAAACTGCCATGCTTCCATTAGTTGAGAAAATAATGACAAACATTCAAATACGACTTAACAGCATAAGAAGTCACAGCCTGGCTGAAGAAGGAAAATGGCCAACTATTTGCTGATGTTATATTGTTTTTTTTTACAATGTATGCAAATCGTTTTATTCATGATATCTAGAGTGTATTTGATATAATGTAATCTTTGGTTATCATATTGTACACAGTGTAGTTGGCATTTTAATTAACAATGTTCAGAATAGGAGATAAAAGTGGAATGGGGCAAGGGGTTGGCTAAAAAGATAAAAGCAGAGCCAAGAATAGGAAGAACTAGAACTTGAGAAAGCCAAGTCTTTTGCAATGACAAGGTAATTACGGCCTTTCAATATGTTCTTTAATTTTAGTACATGTAGAATATCTGAAAAACCGTTATTAACCTTATAACTATAAGAACCCAATCGACTGAAAAAAAATGGAAGATTCACATTTTTCTGTTACATGTCGATGTAGAGATGATCCTGATCTTAAACGTATGTTCAAGGACATAGTGAGATAGGTTAACCATGTATCACATTTTGTAAAGGTAATCGCTTCAACATAAGAGCTTGATTATTTAGTATGAGATTGATTTTGAAAGATATCATTTATGCATTATAACCAATTTGCAAGAGGTATATGTGTCGTTTCTTGACTTTCATAATGGCGTTGGATTGAATGGCTCCTAAATCTTTTATCTTTTCTTATAGGATATTTGGTGGATCAAGATCATAATATCGCCATGTCGGTATGTCACAAGCACTAAGGAAAAGATAATTTGTTGGCATTTGGTATTTGTCTTAATCAGGCCTGATCAATTTTTTTGATAATTATATTATATAAATTTAATGAACGCATTACGCTTTTGTTGTTTCTTATAGTGAAACTGATTGGGATACCTTAAGATGCAGTTGTGTTTGTGAATAAAGGAGAGAATGAGGTGCCGTTCGAGTTTGAAATGGATGAAGGTGAGAAGGTGGGTCCCCTCTTGGTGTTAATCTGATTTGTCAAAGTTACTTAAAATACATAAGCCTGCTGAACTAAGAAATTTAGGAAGGCTACTGAATTTGCAAATGATATTTAGCTTTGCCCATATAGATTTTGGTGATTTTAGGATGCTGAATTTATATGATTTAAGCCTGCTGAATTTTTGGTGACTCAAAGTAGTTTCAGTGGCTGGGTGGCCTTAATGAAATATGTCGCAGTGGCTCCATTTTGTCTTTCACCTGATTTCATTGTATCAGGATCAATTTTCAGGTCTGGAAGGTAAGCAGTGGCAGTGTTGGGGACAATAAAAGTGGCGGCAATAATGGCAATGGCGATTTTTCAAAAGCTATAGTTTAGTTGATAATTTTTATGGAGCAGAAAGGTACGCCACTTATCATATAGTACATATTTATAGGATCAAACTGATCACACAACGCTCAAAATACAGCTAGAGTAAAGTTACAAACCAATATCCATTTCAACCGTCACTATATCATTGACTAACTGAAACGTTGCATTTCAGCATGACTTGAAGTGTGCAGTACAAACAAATCATTAACCTGAAGTGTGCAGTACAAACAAATCCAACTCTTTCTTCCTTCAAAGTAAATGGTCTTATGAAACCTGAAGTGTACAGTACAAACAAATCGTTAACGCTTACATCTTTCATAATCTGAATAACTTGCCAAACATCTTGATTATATGTCACTTGAAAACATAATAATTAGATGCCCATCTCAGACCCTTTTTCAATAAACATTCTGAGTAAATTATGTTATTGCAGAATGAGCATGTGGAAGACTCTGCTGTGAGCCTATTCTGTGATGCTTGTGTTTGATACATTGAAGCCTCTGTGAACCAATCATATGTTTATTACGTTCGATTTGATAGCACTACTGGGATGCATGTAACTTTATTACTCCTCTATTTATTGTTGTTTAAGATGTCTTATGTGTCTACCGTATATAATGTATACCTTGACACTGGTCAAACCTACTTTCTTTCAGCGATCTTATGGTCGTCTATAAGCATGGTTTCAATGGTTCAATACAACGTAATGGAAGTCAGTCAACCACCTTATGAACATGGTTACCGCGTAGGGTTTAAAGGAAATTTTGTTGGGGTGAGTTTCGCTTGATATTTTTCCACAACCATTAACGTTGTTTAACAATATTCAGAAATTGACTCTTTTGTTTATTTTCTCAGAGCAAAGAGGAAAAGTATTTCATCAATAATCACTTGAGTTTTAGAGTCATGTATCACAAGGATCTCGAGACTGTAGCAACCGAAAACTCCAAGAACTCGAGAACCAACTGGAAGGATTCATGTACGCAGAATTTGATCTATCAACAGAGATTAGCAAGAGAATGACAAATCCTTATGGTATTTTCTCTGTGAATTCATGAGCTGTTATTATTCAATGTTATTATTCAGATATGTGAAGAAACCACTAATTAGTACATTCATCCAGTTGATAATCCAGTGAATAAAGAAGATAGACGAGACAATGATAAGCTAAGAAATGTAATATTAGTTTTAAAAAAAGTTAATGATTAAATAGTAACTTTTTTTAAGTTGTTTAGTGAAGTCATTGAATTTAAGATAAGAAGACAGGTAATAGCAATGTTTTGGGTAATTAAAATTATCTTTGATAAAGAAGATAGACCTACATTTAAAATCCAACGACACATTTTGACCCGCATTGAATTTTTCCCTTTTTTCAGAATGTTTGATACATTTTCACCCGCATTTAATGTTTGATACAGTTTTGACCCACATTTAAAATTAAACGACACATTTTGACCCACTTTGAATGTTTAATGGTTATAGGTGTGTTTGGCATAGTGATATTAAACGACACATTTTGACCCACATTTAAAATATAATGACACATTTTCACCCACATTTAAAATTAACAAGACATTTTGACCCATGTTGAAATTTACCCTTTTTTCTGAATGTTTCATACATTTTCAGAATCTTCGTATAGAGGGATTAACGGATTGGCAAACGATCTTTCATTGGACAACATTTTAAGTGATTTTGGTGCTCAAGATATAAATGTATCTCTAATGGGTTGGCCTTGGGAAGTAATCAATACTATTCAAGTACGTTTTATTCGTAACACATGATCATTCTATTGTTATACCTCAATTAGTACTGATAAAATTAAGGATATATGTTTACCTTAAGCGATCTAACTGTTGGGTTGGGCTCGAATGACAATTCACAAGGCTATGTGCTTCAGGTAAAACGTTTTTTAGTCAAATCTTTTATTATATATTATTGCGAAAACTCTGGTTGCATAAAGTTTTATTATATCAATAAAAAATTAATTTGTAAAGTTTATTATTTGACAACTTTTCTTTGGCTGATATAAAGTTTTACTTGGTTGTCCTTCATAAAGGAATTTCGGTTTTTTACTAAAATAGACCCTTTCTTGGCTAAATGGTCTGAAACTACCTCATGTTCATGTGAAATTAGATTGGAATATATGTCTGAAACTTTTGTGAATTTATAAATTATCACCACAGATGTTGTTTTTAGAAAAATGATATTGATGGGGGTTATTTATTTTACTTTTTGAAGTATTACTTCTCTTGAAATAAATTGGAAAATCTGCCAGGTACATTCCCTTCGCATTTGGGCCCTTATAGCTTGGTGTTTATTTCATGACTGGTGATGCTTTAAAGGTACATTGTTAAGTGATGCTGAAAAATTCCTTGCACAAGGTTTTGCATGATAAGCAAGGACATTCTACCTGAAAATGAGTGTGACCATGTTCGACCATTTCATATGTTTATGAGTTTGGGTGGATTTTTTAGGCACAAGCAGGTAAGCGTTCTGATAGTCGACTTAAATGATGATGTTTCCAGGACCTTTCTTTTACTTTCGGATTAAGATGGTTCCAAATAACCTAATTCATGAGGTTAGAACATCCCTGATTATATGATTCTTTAGGGGTTAAAACAATATGTTTAAATAAGATGGCTAGAATAGTTGTTCACATAATTCATGAGGTTAGAACAGCTACTACTTTTATAAAAAGTACATTATTGTAAGAAAAGGTAGTCAACTCACAAGCCCGTGGCAATTAGAGGTTGTTCGGTTTTATATGTGCAACCCTTTGTACTCTCTATATCGAACTTAGTCAGGACATTAGCGCATGTACGAATTGTCAGTGTTATGCTTAATATTCAATGATACAGCTTAAAGTAGCTTTAAGAGTGTTTGGAATTGTTTACCTAAACTGCTTGCATAAGTATTTGTTAGTCCAGAATTTGGGTTGAATATTCAGTTTGAAGTTGTTTATTCTTATATGCTTATTTCAAAGACCAATAATTAGATAATCATGTATAATGGAACAATCCCGAACATCCCTGATTATATGATTCTTTAGGGGTTAAAACAATATGTTTAAATGGTTACAAGATGAATGTACTAATTAGCGGTTTCATGATCAACCAGAATATCAAGAAAATTAGTTCATGACAGTTTTGAATGTAGACAATTAATTATAGTTATATGATTATTCGATCAACTAGAATATAAAGATAATGGCTACAAGATGAATGTACTAATTAGCGTTTTCTTCACAATTTTGCCATTTTGTACATACAGATTTGAAAATGAAATTTCATCAAGTTGTTTATTAATATATTTTTGATTTATTGCAGGTCATAAAAGATATCATGATGTCCATGGTGTTGATGAGGGTGCTGGAAAATGCAAACATGTAGTTTCAAAGTTCAACAATTCGTGTTGGATATAAAAACTAAGTTAACTGTGTCGATGAGTGGTGCTTAAAATTACCAATAGTTGAGAGTTTGATGAGTCGACTTACACAACTGAGTTCCTTAATAGCATTCGAATGTTTGGCTTTCCGCACCACAGCTTAGCATTAAAAATAGGTACTCCGGTTATACCTTAATTTTTGCTAACTTCACTTCTTCAACGATATTCATAAGTCTAGCCCGCCCATCAAGGCCAGAGATTTTCTAAGCCTGGGTTGTTTCTCCGGAGGCCGGTTTTCTCTCATGGGCAACTATATGTCATTGTCTCAAGGGTCAAGAGCATGAAGGCTTTGATGATTCTATGTTGTGATATAGATGGTAAATACACAAATTCAACGACCAACTTTCTGTATAAAGAGCTTTATTTTGCATTTGAACTAAAAACATATATTTTGTAACAGCATATAATTTATTAAGTTTTATTCCCTTTTATATGATTACCGTTCATTTCTTTCTGTTCTTTAATCACTCTATAAATATTTTACGATGTTCGAAATTAATTAACCGTTACTTAATTTATTCCTTGAAAACTCACAAGGCGCGCCCGCCCATCGGGAGGGCTTCGAAAGTGTGCGCCGGGCTCCTTTGATAAAAAAAACAATTAAAGTGTACGTCAAGCTCGCCTTTTCTTAAAAAAATTTAAATGTAAACAAACACCACAACAAAATTAAACAAACTCGACGTCCTTAAAAATAATTTTCCGTTAACTGACACCATAAAAATTACTAAAAATTTAAAAATAACAAAACAAATCTTCTTTTTTTAAATTACAAAAAAAACAATTAAAATGTACGTCAACCTCCCTTTTTCTTAAAATTTTTTAAACGTAAACTAATACTATAACAAAATTAAATAAACTCGATGTCCTTAAAAATAATTTTCTGTTAACTGACACCATAAAAATTATAATTATAAGTCATGCCCGCCCATCGGGCGGGCTTCGACATAAATAAACTCGACGTCCTTGAAAATAATTTTCCGTTATGCCCGCCCATCGGGCGGACTTCGACATAAATAAACTCGACGTCCTTGAAAATAATTTTTCCGTTAACTGACACCATAAAAATTATAATTATAAGTCATGCCCGCCCATCGGGCGGGCTTCGACATCTAGTATATATATATATATATATATATATATATATATATATATATATATATATATATATATATATATATATATATACATTATATATAACAGGAGGCGTTACACGTAGATAATGCCACGTAAACGCCACCTCAATGCCACCTAATCATTTTATGCCACACAAGCAAGCCTTTTCCATTAATAAAATCCAGATTTAAAAAATGACCACAGTAAGATTCGAACCTACATCTTTAGCTTCCAATGCAAACGTCCCAACCAATGGAGCCAAGCCATTGATTGTGATCAATAACCAAAAACAAAGTAAATATACGGCTAAATATTTAGCAAACTAAATCCAATAGATATATACGGCTAAAATACACAATATACTGTATTTTATTCATTCATTCAAACCCTAATATCATTCATCTCAGAACAACGAAGACTTATCACCATTCATCCGCAAAACATTCGCTATAGGTAAACCTGAAACCCTACTTCATCATCTCCGTCACTTTTGATATTCACAAACGTACCAGTTAGAACTGTTAGAGACACTATTAATATACGATAAGCGAATCCAATTAGGAAATTACCTTTACGGAGTTGACCATAGTTTTGGTGATAGCATGTGTAGAGTTTATTTGATGATAACCTTATCAAAAGTATAACAGTTTTAATTGTCGATCTCTAACATCTTTTTATTGTTTGACTTTGTTATGTAGGTATGGGAGCAGCTTACGGAACAACAAAAAGTGGTATTGGAAGTATCTTCATCCCTTCTTGGAGAATCCAACAGACTATAATTTTCATTCTGTGAAGGACCCGTTATCTCATACAGCTTTGCAATAGAAACAGTCGTTGTCGCCACGACAACTGCTGTAGTCACTGTGGCTGCAGCCTCTACGGGTAGCTGCATATTTTGATCTGTTATCGTTCTGGTGGAAACACCCACAGAGGTACGTTTTGACCAGCAAAACTTGTTTTGTCCAGTAACTTTTTAGTGCCTCGATTTAACTTATGTTATTAATTTATATGTTTAAACTTTCGTAATATCTTGATGTACATAACTTATTTACTGTTAGTTGAGTACTTATATGGGTGTTTGGAACAACGATATATACCAATTATAGTGACTTATGTTGGAGACAACTTTTGTATTTTATCTCCGGTGGATTGAGTTGAGAGACGAATATCATACATAGTTACACTTCTTTTAATTCTCCCATTTTAATGGCAAGCTACATATGTCAGCGGCTTGCATTGGATTCATGGAACTAAGCGGGCATATTGACTGATGAGACAGATCCAGCTGAGGTGTAGTGTTTATATCTTACTATATATTATATAGATACTTCATTCATCAAGCCGCAACATCTCATCATGCTATTCATTTTCTGAAGTATCTTCTTGCCCATTTCTTTGTAGGAAAGATGCTATTACCGTGCCAAGGGACCGTTAATTGAGTGGGTTACTAAAGAGGAAGCACCTCCAGCCGGAGCATGCAGTCTGATTTGAAGCTTTATTTGAAGAACGGTTAGAGAATGCCATGGCAGGTAAAAAGTGCCATAATTATATAAGCTATCTACTTATGCAGCCAACAAGTGCAGTCTGGAGATTGATCACAGAAAGCTCCTCATGGCCGACCCACTTCTAGCCGTGTGGCTGTCAGAGGCACCCTAGCCTCTCCTTGAGGTTATGGAAGCAGTATTTAATGAGATTGTGTTTAATAGATATCCACGGTACAAAAGAATTTGTCAACGTCTCTATGTTAGGGTGACCAATTATGCAGCAACTGAAAAGATTCCTAACCTAAGGTATGACTTATGTTACAAACTATAATTGAGTTTCGCTTATGTAATTTAACTTTATAAATTATGGTATCATAAAGAATTGCTGGAAGCTGGGAAGTTACAAAGGATTGTTCTCGTGATTATGAGTAAGGCCACGAATAAAGTACTTGAGAGGTGGAATTTCAGTATCGAGACTGATAAGGAAGTTGTTGAAAAAGGGTATGATTTTCTTAAAATCTTAGTCGCTGTTGTTTTCAGTATAGAGACCTATCTGCCTGTAGTGTAGTAGATGTTTAGCATTTGTTGGGATCCTCTGTTATGAGAGTCTGTTAAATGAACTTAGCGATTGACAAAACTTTCTCTTATATGTTGATTCAAACCTTTCTGCTTGCATGTTATTTTGATGATATGAAAAAACCTGGCGTGACCAGTTCACGTTAAAAAGATGATGAAATTGACTGTGTTTAAAATCAATTACAAAACCTCCATTTCATGGTTTTAATTAACTATATTAGCCAAGTAGCCATGGCTTTCTTATATTTAGTATACTGAACGAAAATGTGATTTGATGCTTTATGTAGGTTGTGATGAACAGGGTCCACCGTCCAAGACCGGATTGGTATGATGAGTTCTATGCTGGAGCCATGGATAGAACAATGAAAACTTATGAGGTCGAGCTTAGTAATCATGTCAATTATTTTAATTGTGAACCAGATTTGTTGGTCTAAATCAGTAAATGACACTTGATATTTGATAAGATTGCAGGTTTAAAGTCACAGCTATTTGCAAATTTGACAGGAAAAAAGGGTGAAAAAATATTGGAGATTGGGATAGGAACGGGTCCTAATCTTAAATATTATGGCGGTGCGGCTTCTGGTGTAAGTGTAGTTGGTGTAGATCCAAATAGAAAGATGGAAAAGTATGCTCAAGCTGCAGCAGAAGCTTCTGGTTTGCATCAGACAAATTTCAAGTTTATACAGGCTGTACATTTTCTTCATGATCTTGCTTCTATCCCTGAATGATTAATAAGATCGTCTTAATATGTATAACAACTTTTTTTGAAAACGCCACATTTATGCAGGTTGGAGAATCGTTGCCTGTAAGTGATGGTTCCATGGATGCAGTGGTGGGTACGTTGGTGCTATGTTCTGTTGAGGATGTTACCAAGACTCTTCAAGGTATATGATTATCTTGTCAAATTAAATTTTATCTAAGCTGTACCAGTACGATTGATTAAACTTCAGTTGAGAGCGTGATACTGACATCTTAAGGGAGTGACCAAAATTGCTGTATTTGAGTTGAAGCTTTTAAAGAAACCTTTTTTAGTATCTGTCAAGAAGTATCGCAGTCCGAAGCTTGAGTTGGAAACTATGATTTGAATGATTTTTAAATGCAGAAGTTAAGTACAGTGGGTACTAGAGTTGACAAGTGGGCTGTTTGGGTAACGGGTCAAAGCAGATAATTTTGTACAGGTCGAAACCGTCTGCATTATAATGATTAATAGAGTTGTATAATTACAATAATGACCTAATTTTTGAATTAGCAGTTTAGGATGTTGTATGTTTTTATCATACACTTTGGGCTACTGTCTGCCCATTTGACCCGTTAGCGATAAAACTCAACCAAAAGAATCCATTCGCCATTAAATCAGTCCACATCCCCACCTTTAGACTGTATAGCGTATGGATATTTTCAACATCTCCAAATATGGTCCGCAAATACTATGGGTTATATAAAATCTAAAGCCATGTACGATAGTGATAGATGTTAATCACTTCCATCTAAAGTTGCTCTTTCTGTTGATATTCCCTCTTATCCACAAACAAGGTCCACATTTTAGTTTTCAGTGTTGTATACATTACCTTGTCAATTTTGACGTCTCATTGTTAGTGACTTACATTTTCCACTTCAAGAATCAGCAAGAATTGTTTTGGTTGTGACTCGTGATGATACTAAGTTACAACATTTGTTAAACATGTTGAATCTAAAACGTTAAAACATTGATGCCAATTTTTTGATTCTGAAATATAATTTAGCATATTCACTGTTATTTTTTTATTTATTTTTATTTTTATTTTGAGGGGAAAACAAACGAGTTCTTCTTCCGCGAACTATCCTGTTTTTCCCATAATGTAGAAAAGTTTTGTTGTTGTGATGTACTTATACTTCAATGCAATATATTGTAGTATCTAACATGCGGTTGATATTAATGTGCATATGGAGGAAGATAAAGCATTGAAACAACTAAGAAGGAATTTGGTGCCTCATGCAAGACCTGTTCCAAAATTCAACAAGCCTTTCTTACCCCGAAAGTATGGATACATTGACTTTGACTTGATAAAAACATATGTTTTTCCTTGGTTTCTAACTTTAGGAATGTTCATGTAAATAGGTCATCGAAAGGGGTTACAAAACCAAGATCAACAAGATTGAAGATCATTGAAAGAACAGAAAGAAGAAAGATGGTGGTGGCTGCAGCAATGCCAAGTACAACCTCAAATACGAGGTGATCTTTGTGTGCAAAACTATATTGACAGTTAAGTTAATATATTGACAGTAGTTTTTTAGATATAACCAAGATACAAGAAGGTAAACGATTGTTGGAACAATACTACCCTTTGCTAAATCTTAGGGCCTTAGGGAATGTTTGGCTGTGTCTTATGAAACTGATTATCTCACATAAATCAGTAGATAAAATGACCAAAAAGGAGTCTTCCTGTTGTGAAAAAAGGATTGAGGTTTGTGAAAATGAAGTAAAAGGTAATAAATAAATACGTGTTTTTTAGTTTATCTCTAGATATTTGGTTTTCAGTTGGTATCTAGCTGGTTATTTGACTCAAAATATCATAAGAGGAAATGAGGAATATGTTTAGGCAAATATCTAGATAACCAGTTTTCAGTTAGTATCAAACTGGTTATTTGTTCCTAATTATTTTAAGAGGAATATGTTTAGGCAAACATTTAAGTCTGATTATAAGACCTCAAGTCTCAGTAGTCAGATAATCAGCTCTAATTCGAAGAGTCAAACCCACACTTACTGTCAAGAATCAAGAGTACAGATGCATGCGCATCCAAGTTTTATATATATTTTATTTTTCAGTTATTATCACTGATACTGTGTTAAATTCAGCAGAGCTGTTCAGGAATATAAGTTTTTCTTGACTACTTATGCAGAGTTTGACATGGATCCCACAAAGCTTCAAGAAGGCGGTGAGGGTCGACTGATGGCCCCACAGGAAGCTTTCAACAGAATCGCAGATGTGGTGCAGGAAGCAATTAAAAAGATGGAAATGGTGGAAGAGGAGAAGGTGCGTATCACAAAGAAAGCACGTTTAGCTCTCGAGGCATGCGATCAAGAGCTAAAAGACAAAGCGCGGGAAGTAGCAGCCCTTAAAATGGAAAGACAAAAGAAAAAGCAGCAAGTAGATGAACTTGAATGCATCGTAAGGCTTAAACAAGCTGAAGCCGAGATGTTTGACGCCAAGGCCAGTGAGGCTAGACAAGAAGCCAAGAGGCTGCAGAGAATTGCACTTGCTAAAGCTGAAAAGACAGAAGAAGATTATGCAAGCAGGTATTTAAAACAACGTTTACATGAGGCTGAAACTGAGAAACATTATTTATTTGAGGAAATGAAGTTACAAGAGAGTTCATCAAGAGCATCACAAAGCAGTATAGGTGCCAGTGAACCTTCCCAAGTAATGATGTATAATAAGATCCAAGACTTGCTCAAGAACATGTATACTGCACCCTCAAAAGGAGATGGTCAATCAAGTGACATTCGCTCACTTGGTTCCGTTTAAGTAAGTTTGCCGTTGTGTAATATTAGGTTTCTAATTATGGCTAGGTCGGTTTTCTGTGCACATTTTGACCCTTTTGATTTTTTTTTTATTTTTTTTTTAAATTTATTGTTGTAACCCTGAAATGGTGGTTGTAGTAACTTTATATAGCTTTGGTGTTATGTGTTATTTATTGTGAGACAGACGTGAAAAACTTCATTTGTTATATTGGAATTCAAGAGTTGTTATTTTCAGGTTCCTTATTATCTTGATGAAGCAACAAGGTGAGGACTAGAGATATCTGAGCTTAAAAAGCAACTGGAAACCGCACGATCAAAGGCCATCACTGTCAGGGCTTTGTTGTGATTAATCCAGGAAACCCAACTGGCCAGATAAATATCTCTTCTCTCAAAGATCACTAATTAATGTATACTCACATTTTTTTGATAAATTATTTTTCAAAACTTTATCTAGGTTCTTGCTGAGGAGAACCAACGAGATATTCTTGAGTTTTACATGAAAGGATATGGTGATAATGCTACATGTCAATGACACGTGTCGTGAGATATTTTGAAGTTGACTTATAGTTATTGCTTTTCAAGGTACTATGGTGAGTCCGGGAAAAGAGGTGGTTACATGGTTTAGTATCTGTTATAATAAGAAGTAGCAGCCATTTAAAAAAAAAATTTGATTGTTAGATTGTTCTTTGACATGCTTGTATAACACGTATTTAGAAAGTTTAAAACATGATGATGTTTATGTTATGGCCTATTTAGGAAGGTGTTTTATGAAGTAGTCTAACGGATTTATTGAACCTTTTATTGCAGTTTGGATATGCAAGACTCGAGGGTTGATGTAATACTTGACTTCCTTAAAAGGAATGACTTCGCCTGGGCTGAGGCGGCTTTTCCAAGTGAGATTGAGTCTCTTTGGTGCACAGTAAACCGGTCTTGCCTAGGTATTTATCTGGATCATAACTTTTTTAAAGACGCCTGTAATATTGAATTATGACTTTATGATATTAGTGGAGCTATAGGAACATCTATTAAGTAAAGGAGTTTTGTAGTATAGTACCCTGCTGAACAAAATGCCTACTTCCTAAAATCAAACAACTTTGAATTTACAAAATGCAACATGTTTTTGTTACAAATTGACCCACTGTCCATATCGTTTTATGGGTGATGAGGCTAGAGTGCCACGAGCACAATAGATGGAAACCAGGACTATAAACTACATCCAATGTAATCACACAAGAAACCTCAAGGTGTAAGATCATAATACTCACCATCCTGTTTGGGATTGCAAATAAAAAACTACTTATCATTAGATTGAGTATTGTTTGGGGTTGAAATGGAATAACATTTTGTATATGATCCCACAACCGGTTTTATTACAATTGAGTCTAAGTATCTCATTTCATACAATCGCATTTTAAACGCAACATATGGGGGCGTTGTAGCCTGTTTATGCCTTCGTAGATACAAGTTTGAATGGAAGCAGTGTCATTTAGCCATTTAGGATTATTGTTTCTTATCGCTTCTTTCATTTTTCACTGAATCATACCCAAAATGGAATATCTTTCAGGTCAACGGGAAAGCCCTGCGGCTAAAGCAATTGGCTTCATGGATAGAATGATCGACTACTCTTAAGCAAATGACTCTCTACAAAAAAGAACTAATTGCAGGTAACACTTGGCCTAAAATATAACCAAACTTCGTGACATACTTTAATTTTCCATATGTTTGGCTGAATTTTGTGAAATAAATGAAAATATTAGATGAATACTATCACAAGGCTCGCCCACTCATCATGATTTACTGATTGTGTTTACTCAGCTTATTATGGTAGATTTCATGATATTCTATTCATGCATGATATTTGACTATCTCGAGTTAAAATGGACCATATTTCTGATTACGCCGATATTTCTGTCCATGATGATATTGTAACAACATCATGCTCAAAAACAATTTCTTTCACTAATTTTTTTAATAAAATGATAGCATATTTTTAAAGTAAATGCATATTTTTAATGAATGGTAAAATGGTACACTAGCATATTAAATGGCTCTTTACCAATCAAATTCGGATATAACTTTCATTTTTAGTAAGTTATAATGTCGTTTCGTCACTCTCAAAAGCATCCTTTATAAGGCTTTACGCCTAAGTCTCGGTTACTACTCAATACGTGTTTTTGCATTTGATTGTTTTTGTGAGCGTTTCATGTAGAATGCTTACGAGCTCCTGGAAGGTGATATGGATTTGATAACAGATGCGGAAAAATTAATGCCAGACTTGCTATCTTACCCATTTCATTGTACACTATCAATGTTACTTGCTAAACTTTCGTGTGTCTGCTCTGAAACTGCTGGTGGACTACGAGGTTTGTGCTTCTTTATAAATTATAAATGTATATCTGACAATAATCCAATTGGAATATCTTAATCGTAGCAATGTTTAGTTTGTAGGTCTTTTATTAACATTGGCTTGCACTAATGAAGAAGGGATATGTGTAAGTACCACTACGACGATAGCATGAATTATTGTTTTAAATGTATAAGATTAACATTAGAATTGTTACCATGGATTTTTGTTTGTTATTTGAAGGTAAATGTACTCGACCCTCGGATTTTAAGTATTTAGTTGATGCAATGAAATTATACATACCAAATATAGCCATGGTTCACTCACGATGCTTCGGCCCATCAGCGTTTCGTTAGATAATCCTGTAAAATTTCATGATCAACTCGAGCTTATTGATGGTGAAGTTGTCAAATATCAACTATCTTATTGCAATAAAACAGTGTATTTAGTACTTATGTCATATAGAATGATTTTTAAGTATCATCTGTACATTGTAACACGCTTCAAAGAATCAGAGTTATATTGGATTTTTTTGTATCTGATATTTCGAGCTTCATCCAAAACTTCGCTTAGATTCTCACTGTACACTCCAACATGATCCCCGATTTCATATCTGAAATAATCATATATAAATTCAATTGCTTTGATTATATAACTTTGGTCCTTCCAGTGAGAGTCAAATACACATATTTTATTATAGCGAAAGAAGGCGAGTCATTGTAAAGAAGTTTTTCAAAAAAAATTATCTAACATACATGTGCATTCATATTGGTTCCATCCATGTAAACATGACCTCTGTTGTCCTGAATAATTTTGCATATCTCGCCAATACCCTCTTCATAAACTCCATGAATAGCAATCCCATCCAAAAAGGACGAAACAATTTCAGGGGACTCGATAAATAGGAAGCCGGTATTTATATCACATGTTAGTGTATGTTAAGGACTGAAAAAAATTATTTTCATTTAGTTGAAGAGCTATGAATGTATACACATATGGTATTATCACGACTCATCAACAAATGTTGATATTTATAGACTTATTTTATAAACTTAGCATCCGATTGTATATTTTGTGCTAAAGTGAATCAGACACATTTTACTACTTTTTATTTTGCCATGCACTTTAAAATTATTCATTCAATCTTTTACTAAAATACTACAGAAAAAATATTTCGATCTTATATATATATATATATATATATATATATATATATATATATATATATATATATATATATATATATATATATATATATATATATATATATAAACCGTTCGATCTTTAAGAAATATAAAGAGAAACTAAAACATTTATATGTTCTTATCCTTTAACTAATACCTTCCAACAATAAAAAAAAACAAAAACAAAATTTTTTAATCCATATTTAAAAGTCAAAAAAATTATGTCTTCTAAATAAAAATATTAACCCCATTAACCTTAAAAATGAATTTCCGTTAACTAACACTATAAAAAGAATAATTATAATTTTTTTTTAATTCCTATTTAAAAGTCAAAAAAATTATGTCTTATAAATAAAAATATTAACCCAATTAACAATTAAAATGTACGTCAAGCTCGCCTTCCTTAAAAAAATTTCCCATTAACTAATACCATCAAAATAATAATTAAGCTCCCTGTCCTTAAAAATGAATTTACGTTAACTAATACCATCAAAAGAATAATTATAAGTCATGCCCGCCCATCGGGCGGGCTTCGAAATCTAGTATATATATATATTATAGCAAGAAAAACCCGACCAAAAGGTCAATTCTCTCTCTAACCAAGAGTGAATATACCAAGAGGTCAATGAAAATCAAACCAAATATGTATCCGAAAGTATTGGATTTTCCCGAGTCGTTTTAGTCCCAACGAAGTGTGAATGGAACTTCGAGTTCGGTTCGTGATCGGGTGATTAGAATAATTGAGATATTTTGGAATTATGACTAAAAACATAAAACATATACTAAAAAGCAACTAATAAGCATATAAAATAAGTAAGTAAAGCACAAATAAGCAAAAACGCAAATTAAACTAAAAACGGGCTTTAAACGGGAAATTAACGGGCATAAAGAACCTAAAAATCAAAAATTAACCCTAGATGTGTAAATTTAATTTCTAAAAGTCCTAAATGATTAAAAATAATTTTAGAAAAAAGAATTATATTTTTTTGATTTTTATTTTATTTATTATGAATTAAATACACTTTTAATCTAAAAATAAAATTAAAAATACTAAACTATTTAGGAAAAATATGAAAAATTTAGGAAAAGTACTTTAAGATATGTATAATCTAGGAAAAATAAAATGGTGTTGACAACTTATCCCAATAAGCTGTGAATAAGCTAAAAAAGAAAATAAGCTAAAAATGAAAAAGATGGTTAACTAAATAACTGATGCAACACTTAACGAAAAAGACCCAAGGGCAGAGTTGGTTGTGGTGTGGTGTGTTAAATGGTTGAGGTTGGTTGAGGTCAGGGGTTCGAGCCCTGCTCACCTTTGACTTCCCAACTTCCCATTTTCTTATTTTTTTACAAAAACTTTAAATGGAACTTATGAACCACTTAAAAATAAGCACTTTTAATGAAAGCAAATTTTTTATATTAAGCCAATTAAGCTAGAAAATAAGCCAAACAGGTTCGGCAGTACTAACTTGTGAGTTAGTACTGCTATGCTAATAAGCAAGCTGCTAAGGGCTTTTTAAGCTCAATAATCACTCTAAAAAGCTAAATAGCTTAAGAAATCTAAAACCCTAACCCTAATAAGCACTAAGGACCACAAATAAGCTAGAAACTATAAGCAAAAGGTTCAAAATCTAAGTAAGCAATAATCCTAAAACTGTTAACCAAACAGCCTAAAGGGGACTATTTAAGCTACGATAAAAGCTATCAAATCAATAAGCTATACCCTAAAACCTGAAAACAGATTAAAATAAGCTAACAAAGAGTTTGTAAAACCATTTTCAGACATTTTAGAGCTTATTAGATGCTTAAAAATAAGCTGATTAAACTAAACAGTGAGACAAAATTGAGAACTTAATTACTTGAAAACAGACCTGAACTACTACTTTTAGCACTAGATTAAGGACTGATAAGCTTATCCAATAAGCTGGAAACCTAAAAACAGATCTAGACTAACCACCAATGAACAAGTAGAAGCAATTGTTAGGACAAATTAACAAGTTTTAAGCTAGGAAAAGTGATCAAATATAAGGACAGTTAAACTAATATTTTTGGTTTTTTTTACTTTTTCAAAAACTTGCAGACCTAAAACTTGGACACAAAACTATTAAACACTTAACTAAAACTTGAAAGTATGCATATTAGACTTGTTTAGACTCAAAAACAACAACTAAAAAGACCTTTTTATGGATTTTTCAAAAGAAGTTGATATAATGAGTTAAAAAACTATAAAATTTAGAAAACCCAACTAAAAGCTATGAAACTTAGTAAAACTACTTAAGACACCTTCTAAACTATTATAAGGATTGAATTAAAGCTTATAGAAATTAGATTAATGGCCAAAACCAATGAACTCAGACTTTGACTTTTGCTAAAACCTAAAACCAAACACTCCTTCAAAAACTTAAACTGATTTTTAGAGCTGAATTGAACCAACAATTTGAACAACTTTTAAACACAATCTAATTTAATGACTACTAAATGATTTTAAAGTAATAAAAATAGAGAATTAAGCACTAAGTCAATAAGCACAGCTTATTGACTTATGAGACAGTTAAAACACTAATAAAAGGTAATAACCTCTAAACTATGAAATAAGCAACTAGAATGATAGATCTTAACACAAATAAGCATATAACACACAAATAAAGCAATAATAAGTACTAATAAGCAGATTTAAGCAATAAGCAGTTTCAAAACAAAAAATGTAAAAGTATAACTCACTTGGTCCTTTGCTCAAACAAGGACTAAATATGCTCCAAGAGGTGATCTACAAGCTCCAGCTTGTTTAAAACAAGCTGGTAATGTCCAATAAGCCAATCCAAATCTGGCTTATCATCTAATCTAAGCTTATTTTGGTTTAGAACTGAATTTCCAATCAAAATTGTTTTCAAATTTAAACAAAAGCTACTCAATACTCAAACAAGCTATTGAAGAGCTTATTTGAGTATAAGTGAAGTAAATAGAACTTATCAACAGCTTATTAATCAAACATAAGAAAACATTATAAAAGCATTAAGTAAATTTGAAACACAATTTAAGGTAACTGAACTTTTTATTAAAACTAAAAAGTGTTGGTAATTAAATGTCTCAAGACTTAGTACTGCTGAAGAATACACTAACAGTACAAACTGTTAGTGTATACTTAAAGACTGCTGAAGAAACAACTAATAGTACAAATTGTCAAGTTAGTACTGCTAGTTGTGAAGAAGGTACTGCTGCATGGATAAACGTTTAGAAGATATGTATTAAGGATAAGTATGGAATAGATCTTATGTGTATCTTAATTAGTTAGAAATATACGGCAGAATACTTATCTTGTAAAGGACTCCTTAAGTCTATAAAAGGAGATCCTAGGTTAGATGTTTAAAAGGAGTGATACAAGTTTTTGTTAAGATTCAAGGTCTTTGTAACCCTAGTGATATTGAGATCACTCGTATTATTATTGAATAATATTGAATCGTTTGGTGTTAAACTTTCTGTGTTCATTGTTCATACAAACATTACTGTTCCATCAATCAAACAAATTCTTCTAAGTGTGGTTGAGTAGATTCCGCATACTTAACTACATTACCTCAAAGTATCATAAACACATCTTAAGGGAGTAACATCCTAAGTGTTTTATAATCCTCTCAAGTGGTATTAGAGCCAGGTTGATACTATTGATTTAGAAGAGAAAGTAATGGACATGGAAACTACACAAACAAACATGGTTGCTAAATTGCCAGTACTCAAGCAAAACGACTTTGAGATGTGGAGGCTGCGAATAGAACAGTACTTCCAGGTGCAGGACTATGCACTCGGGTAGATCATTGAAGAAGGCAACTCATTCAAACCTTCCACATCTGTCTCAACAGTTGATGGTAAAGAAGTAACTGTTGTGCAAACCTCTCCAGTGACTGCAGAAGAGAGGTTACAAAAGAAAAACGATGTCAAGGCTAGGAGTCTGCTGATGATGACAATTCCTAATGATCAACTCTTGAATTTCAGCAAGTATAAGGATGCAAAGTCTTTATTTTAAGCAATCAATACAAGGTATGGTGGTAATGAAGCCACCAAGAAGACCCAAAAGACTCTGTTGAAGCAGAACTTTGAAAACTTTTCTGCAACCAGTAATGAGTCTTTGGATCACATGTTTAATAGATTGCAAAAGATTGTTAGCCAACTGGCTGTTCTTGGAGTAGAAATACCTCAGGAAGATCTGAACTCCAAATTCTTGAGGAGTTTACATGCAGAGTGGGCTATGCATGTGGTGGTATGGAAGAATAAGCCAGAAATTGATTCTATGAGCCTCAATGATCTTTACAACAACTTCAAGATTGTTGAGCGGGATGTGAAGAAAGCTGGAGGTACTAGTTCAAGCACTGGGAACATGGCTTTTGTGTCATCTCCCAGTAATTCAAGTCCAGATGAAGTGAAGGTTGCTGCAGGAGTTAGTACTGCTAACCCTAGTGTTAGTACTGCTAGCTCATCAAGCAGTACTACTGGTATTCTGAATGATACAACCTATTGTGCCTTCCTGACAAGCTAGAATGATGGGTCAATGTTGACACATGAAGATCTCCAGGAGATAAATGATGATGATTTGGAGGAGATGGATCTCAAGTGGCAGATTTCACTTCTTAGCATGAGGGCTAAGAAATTCTACCAAAGAACTGGCAAGAAGATCAACATCAGCAGCAATGATACTGCTGGTTTCGACAAATCTAAGGTAGAATGCTACAACTGTCACAAGTTGGGGCATTTTTCAAGGGAATGCAGGAGACCTAGGCAACAGGATGGCAGGAACAAGGCTTATGGAAGCAAGCCCAAGGCAGTGGAAGATGCTGAGCCAACCTCAAAGGTTATGGTGGCTATTGATGGCTTATGTAAAACCCCGAAATTAATATGATCTGAAAGGACTAAAATACCCTCCGAATTTGAATTTTTAAGAACTTATGAAAATATGTAAGTAACCTCATTTGAACATAACCTAAGTTACGAAACATATCAAGTTAATATAAACTATACATTATGTAAATAATATGTACGAATAAAATCTCTCCATCGAACACTAATCTATTCAACCCATTTGATGTGTTTTATACACAATATTTTCGGCCCAAAGAATTAGAAACAAGAAGAGATAATTAAGAGTTACTAAGCCCATTATGAAGATCCAATCATACCTTAATTGTACACAATCAAAACATACGGTTTTCTTTTTTTTTTCATATACCGATCCACCACAAACCCTAAACTCTCCCAACCTCAAAAATTTCGGCTGCCATTCTCTTGTTCATCCAATTCGATCCAAAGAAAGCAAAATAAGGTTTGATCTTGTGTTCTTATCATCAAGGTAATTATATACACAACAAAAATTAATCCATTCGAATTGTAATCAAACCCTAATCGATCCATGTTTGTGTTTTCTTTTTCTGCCATTCGAACCAAGAAGAAGAAGGAAGGAGGAATTCGTGTGATTCAATCTTGTAGTGTCTTGTTCTTCGTTTGATCTTCAAGGGTAAATTTTGTATCATCCTCTCCTATTAATCCTTGTCCTTTCAGTTCGTTTTGATGTTCTTTTCTATGTTATAATATCACATAAGATCATATAAGAAATCACTTTTGATGATAATAAGATGATACATAAAATCATGAACTTGATCGAAAACCCTAAAAACTTAATATGTATAATCGACACAGGTGTGTGTGATGGTTTTAAATTGTTTTGAATATGTATGACCTGTTATTAATCGACCTAAACATGTTATGAACTAACCTATAATCGTTGTGTGTCATGAATTAAAGATTAGAAGGATAAAACTCTAAGTATATGCATGAATACATAAAACTGCTACTGGTCTGGAACTTTGTACGACTTTAATCGGCTGGATCTCTATGATATGAACGTGTTTTTGGGTGGTTTTTAAGTCTAAAATTAAGTTCAATGAAATAGCTATCTGTAGAAATTAACCTCATAATTTTTAGAGGTCTGGAAGTCACGTTTTTCGAATTTATGAGATCGGGTGTCAAAACTGTATTTCGGGTTACGAAAATTCACCTGTGATTTATGAATTTTAATTTGAAATCTATAAAGAGTTATGATCTAAAATTCTGGTAGAATAATATTTGGGATATAAGCTACTTTCTGGGATTTTTACAGAGTTTTATAAATTTATTTTATGGGGCTGTGAACTGCTTACTTTTCGTATGTTAAAATTTATCAGAAATCTGGACGACTTGAAATAAAGGATTTTTAGACTATATTTATACTTAATGATAAATTCTGGAAAAATTTTGGTAAATTCTTAAGACGTATAGGAGCGTGTGTGAATTTTTGGGAATTTTTATTCTGAGTTTTTATAAGGATGAAAAATCGTGCAAAACAGGTCTAATTTGGGTGTAAAAGCTGTGTAAAGTTTTAAAGGTATTAATAAGGTGTTAAGTGTTTATTTTTAAAAACTAAAAGGTTTAAATGGTCATTTTTCTAAAACTAAAGGACTTAATTTGTAAAAACCTGTAACTTGATAATATTTACATGTTAGACCCTAATCTTATTATAATGACTCTATAACCTCTAAACTAATTATAATTTCTAAACTAATTATAATTGTACAATTAACACAAAAATTATGGAAACTACATTAAGAACCTTGGACTACTATATGGTCATTTTAATACTTTAAATTGATAACGGGAATGTTAATAACTAAAGTTACTAAATATGGAAAGAGAACTAAAATGAAACCTTATGATTATATGAAACTTATAAGAAAAACTTATGATTATTTGTAGATCGGGTGAAGAGGGAGTGATCTCCTGTTTTCGTTCATTACTTGCTTCGATTTGCATACCTTGTTAAGGTACAGATATTCCTTCCCTTATCAATAGGGATATTTCTTATGATCCGATGACTGCTATGATTCCCTTATTTGATTCTTGGCTTTCATTGTATGATTGCCATTCCCGTATGATTCATTCTGACATTTATGATAAATGTCTCTGCCATGATATGCTTATGTTTTGCTATGCTTATTGAGTTACGATATTGTTTCTCTTGCCATGCTATGTTGTGATTATGTATGTTATGATAGATCCGTGCCTGAGCTTAACTAGTTCTGGAGGTACCAGGACCATGTCTAGGATGGCACCCTAGGCATGACACTCCCGTAGAGGTGTGATAGATCTACGGCGTTCCCCCTTATGTGTATGTATTATTTGTGATCAATATTGGCCATTTATGCGTGTGTGTGACCAGTCTAGTACTGGCATACATACTTTTGATGGGAGCGTATGGATGCATCCTGGGATTTATGTATATGTATGAGTATGGTGACCAGGTGGTGTGTGCCTTGCACTCCTTCTCACACTTTTATTAGTACTTAGAGGTCTCCCCTCTTCGTGCACTATTATGATATGGTATGATTTGACGGATTATGTATGGAGTTCTTATGGCACATCCTTTTATGAACCCTCCTTTGTTTTCATTTCATTTCTGATTCATTTGCTATTCAGTTCTCATGCACTCTTAACTCTTTGTTCTCTTTGACATTCGTATGACTTTATGATTATGCTTTCGTTTCGTGTTCTTATTTCCTTCGTTGCTTATGCTTATTTACCTTTATGCTTTGTTATGTATATATCTGTTCACTGGGCTTTTTAAGCTCAGCCGCATGTTTTCCTTTCATGTGCGGCAGGTAATAAGCGGGGCGACGGGCTGTGGGAATGAGAGAGCGTAGGATTTTGAGAGACCTATCTATTTATCTTTTCGTTGTCCATTGTTTCGGACTCATTTATTTCAGTACTTAGATATTTTCATTTTACTTTGGTTTGTTGGTTAAAATCGTTATGCATTGGAATTATCTTTGATACTAGCCTCGATGTTCGAGACTAGGTTATTTATTTAAAGACTTCCGCTTGCGTTATGTATGCTTTGTATGACACCATAACGTGATATCTTGACCTTGACGGGTTGGGGTGTTACAGCTTATGCTATGATTGGAGTTTTATGGCAGATAATGAGGAAGCACCTTCTGAGATGGCTCTTATGGCCTTCTCTGACTCTGAGGTACAATCTGCTAAATATTGTTCTAAAACATTTACTCCTCTTAAAGAATTAGAAACTTTAATGAAACACTATGATGAGCAGAGGATTGAACTAAACAAAACAAATTACAATTTGTCTAATCATAAGAGAGGTTTAGCAGTCCTAGAAGAACAAATAGTGCATTATAAGAACAATGAATCTGTCTTCGCTGAGGATATAGCTGTTCTTAAGAGAGATTTGTCACTTAAGAATGCAGAGATTAGTTTGCTAAAATCTGAAATAGATAGAATCACTAAGGCAAAAGACAACATACAATTAACTGTAGACACTTTGGAATATGTATCAAAAGGTGTAAACAAAATTATAGAGTGTTAAATAGTTAATAAGGCTAAGTCTGGGTTAGGGTATAAAACATGTCCACCTCCTCACAGAGGAGTACCTGCACCCCCAGGAATTGACCTAGAGCATACAGGTTTACCTGAGTTTCAACAACCTAAGTTAGAGTATGGTTGTAAACCTAAAGAAAACACAATTGCTGAAAAACCTGTAGAAGTCAATGAACCTTTTGAGAGTGCAAGTGACACTTCACTCCCTGAGGACAAGGTGTCCACTGATAGGAATTCAGATGCTCCAACCATTGAGGACTGGACATCTGATGATGAGGAAGATCAGGTTGTGGTTAAACCTGAAGTAGGAAAGGTAGAAGGAACAAATGTTCCTAAGGTGGTTAATAATGAAACTGTTAAGCCTACAACAAATATTAAACCAGTTAGGAAAACAGTTAGGTATTGTGAGATGTATAGATCCACAGACAAGCCAAGAGGTAACCAGAGGAACTGGAATAACCTCACGTCTCACCAACTAGGTGATGACTTTGTCATGTATAAGAAGGCTTGTTTGACTTGTGGTAGTTTTGACCACCTTGAGGCTTTTTGTCATAACCATTAGGGGAGAAAGATGTTTACTGTGAACAACTGGGTATTTGGGAACTCATGTCATAGGGTGAACTCAAACAGGTCTCTAACTCACCCCCAATGCTAATCAAATGACACCGAGAGCACTTTATTGAAGTTTGACTAAAAAACAATTAGTACTGATCGACCAGCAGTTAGTACTGCCAGATCTTTTAAAACTGTTTACCCTAGACCAGCAGTTTCAAGTGCAAAACCAACTTTTAAATATGCACAACAAACTGTTAAAAGGCCTTTTCAAAAGAAAGCAGTGGTACAAAAACAATTTTGGAAACCAAAGGCTAAAACTGCAAAGCCAGCAGTTAGTACTGCTAGCCAAGCAGTTAGTACTGGTAACTCTCAAAACACTGCTAGGGATAAAAGGGTTAATGCTGTTAAGGCCTCAACATGTTGGGTATGGAGACCAATCAAACCCAATGGTGCATCAATCACATTAAATAGATTTGACTATATTGATGCACGAGGCAAACCCAAGTCAGTGATGGCTTGGGTACCCCAAGGAAACTAATTTCTTTTCTTATGTGCAAGGACATCCACAAAATGATGAAGAAGATCAAGGATATGCAGATAGTGGATGCTCTAGGCACATGACAGGGAACATGTCCTATCTTTCAGACTTTCAACCAATGGATGGAGGATATGTTACCTTTGGGGGAGGAATAGGAAGAAGAATTACTGGTAAAGGCACATTGAAAACCGGTAAATTAGACTTTGAGGATGTGTACTTTGTGCAAGAGCTTAAGTATAACCTGTTTAGTGTCTCACAAATGTGTGACAAAAAGAACAAGGTTCTTTTTACTGACACTGAATGTCTTGTGCTTTCCCCAGACTTTAAGCTTCCTGATGAAAGTCAGGTTCTACTTAAAGTTCCAAGAAAGGGCAACATGTACAGTGTTGATATGAAGAAGATTGTTCCTAAAGAGGCCCTTACTTGTCTTGTTTCAAAGGCCACATTGAATGAATCTATGTTATGGCACAGAAGACTTGGTCACATAAACTTTAAAACCATTAATAAAATTGTCAAAGATGGTTTAGTAAGAGGCTTGCCTCAGAAAAGATTTGAAAATGACCAGACTTGTGTTGCCTGTCTCAAAGGCAAACAACACAAGGCTTCTTGTAAGCCCAAGACCCTTAACTCTATAGATCAACCTTTGTTTATGCTACATATGGATTTGTTTGGCCCTACTTCAGTGAGTAGTATTATGCATAAAAGGTACTGTCTTGTAGTTACTGATGACTATAGTAGGTTCACATGGGTTTTCTTTTTAGGTTCTAAGGATGAGACACCTAGCATTCTTAAAACATTCATTACTGAGATAGAAAACTTAGTGGATAAGAAAGTTAAAGTCATTAGGTGTGACAATGGGACAGAGTTCAAGAATAGAGTTATGGATGATTTCTGCAAGGAAAAAGGTATTAGAAGAGAGTTTAGTGTAGCTAGAACTCCTCAGCATAATGGGGTTGCTGAAAGAAGGAATAGGACACTAATAGAAGCTACTAGAACCATGTTAGCTGACTCTAAGCTGCCCATCACTTTTTGGGCTGAAGCAGTTAATACTGCTTGTTATGTGCAGAACAGGGTTTTGGTAGTTAAACCTCACAATAAGACACCATATGAGCTGTTTAGGGGTAGAACTCCTGCATTAGGATTTCTAAGACCTTTTGGGTGTCGTGTAACTATTCTAAATACCTTAGACCATCTAGGCAAATTTGATGGTAAATCAGATGAAGGATTCTTGGTTGGTTACTCACTAAATAGCAAAGCCTTTAGAGTATACAACACAAGAACAAGGAAAGTTGAGGAGAACCTGCATGTTCAATTTCTAGAAAATAAATCTAATGTTGCAGGTGAAGGTCCAAAATGGCTATTTGACCTTGATACTCTAACCCAATCAATGAATTATGTGTCAGTTATTGCAGGAACCTTTTCTAATGATTTTGCAGGTTCAGAAGCTGATAATGCAACCAATGAAGCAGGCTTGGGAAAGGAGAAAGATCAAGATCATTTGCTGATGCCAATATAGAACAACGTGGATTCATCTTCAAAGATTAGTAAGCCTTATTATGATGAAGCCAAGGAAGGTATTGAAGATGAAAACAATGTAGATGGAGCTGAAGTCCAAGAGAATCAAGATAACAGTACAAATGAAGATTGTACTGTTGAGCCTCAAATTAGTACTGCTGGGCAAAATGTTCATACTGCTGGTCCATCAGATGCTAATACTGCTGATTTCTCGGAAGATGAGGTGGATATCAACAATCTACCACCCACCTACCCAGTTCTCACTACACCACACACAAGGATACACAAAGATCACTCCCTAGACAATGTGATTGGTGATATGCAGTCTGGAGTAAAGACAAGAAAGCAACTCATGACTTCAGACCAACAAGGGTTTCTTAGTGCTATTTATGAAGAAAAGAAGCATGAAGATGCCAACACATGCTTTTTTGTTTGTTTCCTCTCACAATCAGAACCCAAAAATGTTCTCAAAGCCTTAGAAGACTCAAGTTGGGTAGAAGCAATGCAAGAGGAACTTATCCAATTCAAGATTCAGAAGGTTTGGGTACTAGTGGATTTGCCCAAGGGTATGAGGGTAATTGGCACCAAATGGGTTTTCAGAAACAAGAGGGATGAAAGGGGTATTGTGATCAGAAACAAGGTTAGGCTTGTAGCCCAGGGGTATACACAAGAATAGGGAATAGACTATGAAGAATTTTTTGCACCTGTAGCTAGGATTGAAGCCATAAGACTGTTTTTGGCTTATGCTTCTTTCATGGGCTTTATGGTTTACCAGATGGATGTCAATAGTGCCTTTCTCTATGGTACTATTGAAGAGGAGGTATATGTCTCTCAACCTCCAGGCTTTGTAGATCCAGAACATCCAGACAAGGTGTACAAGGTGATGAAAGCTCTTTATGGCCTACATCAGGCTCCAAGGGCCTGGTATGAGACTTTGGCTTCCTATTTGTTAGAGAATGGATTCCAAAGGGGCAAGATTGATCAGACTCTCTTTATCAGGAAAAACAAGAAGGATATCTTGCTAGTACAGGTTTATGTGGATGATATTATATTTGGATCCACAAGGAAGGATATGTGTGTGGAATTTGAGAAACTTATGCATGAAAAGTTTCAGATGAGTTCCATGGGGGAACTTACCTTCCTTTTGGGGTTGCAAGTGAAGCAATCAACTGAAGGCATATTTATCAATCAGGATAAATATGTGACTGAGATACTAAGGAAATTTCAATTTACTGATGCTAAAGTGGCAAGCACACCAGTTGATCCAGAGAAACCTTTACTTAATGATGCTAATGGAGAAAGTGTTGATGTACACACCTACAGATCAATGATAGGGTCCTTGATATACCTAACTTTATCAAGACCATATATCATGTTTGCTGTGTGTGCCTGTGCAAGGTTTCAAGTCACTCCCAAGGCTTCTCATTTAACTGCTGTCAAGAGGATCTTTAGATACCTTAAGGGTCAACCTAGGTTGGGTCTGTGGTATCCTAGGGAATCACCTTTTGATTTGGTGGCATACTCAGACAGTGATTATCCTGGTGCAAGTCTGGATAGGAAATCAACAACAGGTGGTTGTCAGTTCCTTGGTTGTAGACTTATATCATGGCAATGCAAGAAGCAGACAATTGTGGCAACTTCTACAACTGAAGCTGTGTATGTAGCTGCTGCAAGTTGTTGTGGTCAAGTGCTATGGATTCAAAATCAACTGCTTGACTATGGGTATAATTTTATGAACACCATGATATATATTGACAATAGAAGTACAATTTGCATTATTAAAAATCCAGTGCAACATTCTAAAACAAAACACATAGAAATTAGGCATCATTTTATAAGAGACTGCAATGAGAAAAAGTTAGTTCAAGTTGTTAGGATTCATACTGATCAAAACTTTTCAGATCTTCTCACTAAAGCTTTTGATGTTGGAAGATTTCAATACTTGGTAGCAAGT
Organism: Artemisia tridentata subsp. tridentata; assembly: GCA_021014915.2. Lineage (NCBI taxonomy): Eukaryota > Viridiplantae > Streptophyta > Magnoliopsida > Asterales > Asteraceae > Artemisia > Artemisia tridentata. Next base: position 11,786,127 of record CP139508.1, on the reverse strand, counting down.
ATTGGAATGCTTAACCCTTAAAGTTCTTAATCTGTGTGTTTTTGTTTATAAAATTAGGTTTGTACTGCTAGGTTTGTCAATTAGTACTGCTTTGTATAGTTTGTACTGCTAGTACAAATTTGGACTGTCTGTTAGAACTGTTAGTCATATGTTTATACTGCTGTGAAGAAAATGTTATTGCCATTTGTTTTCTTGGTTTTGGACTAACAATTGCAGGTATGGAGTTTCTACACAAAGGATTTACTAGTGCATTGTGTGAGCAGAAATTGGTGGATTGGTTACTAACATAATAGATTGATGATGGACTGAATTTGGGCATCTCTTAACAAAGGTTTTACATCTGAATTAAGAGGTTCTTTAAAATATCTTTCTTGAAATCTCATTATGGTGTTTTGCATTTCAATTGATGGCTTAGTTAGTCAGATTGTAACTGACATAACTCACTCTCTACCATTTTATACTTTTGTATAATGTGTTAGTCTAAGGACATCTGGTAGAGAGAACATCGAGCAAACGTGAATCTAGCACATTTGTGTTAGAGGTAACACCTGCCATGAGCTGGAAACCCTGTCAAGAAAGCTCTTTGAATGACTTTATCTTATCACAGGCAGTTATTTATAACTGAAATCATTGGTTCTCACACAACCAGAGGTTGCATTAAACCGAAATTATGATTAAGTGTCTGTCTTTACACTTAATCCTTTCAAAATGGTTGTTAGCAGTATGGTTTTTAATCAAAATTGAGTTCATACTGCTGAGTCAAATTTTTCTAAAAAGTTTGTACTGCCAGGCTTAAAGTTAGTACTGGTAGGCTTAGTTTGTACTGCTGGATAATCGTTAGTACTGGTGCGAAATAACAGCTTTTTGAAACTAGCCGTTGAGAGTTCGTTGAGATTTTAACTGATCCTTTTCTTGTTTTAAGGGTTTCCTTTTTGGATATTTTTACTTTTATATTATTATCTTTACCTTATCTTCAATTAAAAGTTATCTTTTAATTAAAGTCGGTCCAATAGAAACCCTACCAAGCCTCTCATAACATCTCAATTCACTTTCTTCTTCTACTTTCTACCCTAAAACTACACTATTCACAGCAGTCAAATCATCTTTTACTGAAAAATAATGTCTACTTTATCTTTTGTTGACAAGCACAACGTGGTCGCTTATTTGGAAAAAGCAGAGGATGACACAAAATTTCATCAGATAGTGGACTTTTTAAATAATTCTCACATAAGGTATTCTTTACTCTTAAATCCCACTATCTATGTCTCCCACATCAAACAGTTTTGGCAGACTGCAACTGTAAAAACATTTGAAAATGGTGACAAAGAGTTAAATGCCACAGTGGATGGTAAATCTATCACTGTTACTGAATCATCACTCAGGAGGCATCTCCAATTGAGTGATGACAATGGTATTAGTGCTATGCCAAACACTGAGATTTTTGAAAATTTATCCAGAATGGGGTACAACACACAATCACAATCTTTTACTTTTCAAAAGGGTTGTTTTGCCCCTCAATGGAGGTTTTTGATTCACACCATCCTTCACTGTCTTAGTCCTAAGAAAACCTCATGGGAACAGTTCAGTAGCAATATTGCAACTGCTCTCATTTGCTTGGCTACTGACAGAACTTTTAATTTTTCTAAACTCATTTTTGAAGGAATGGTTAAAAATGTTGACAGCAAATCAAATTTTTTTATGTATCCCAGGTTTATCCAAACTATTTTGAACATGAGGAAACATCAACTTCTTCCACACAAAACTGTTTATCCCACACCCAAACTTACCCAAAAACTTTTCAGTAATATGAAAATGGCTTCAAGAGGGTATAGTGGGGAAGAAGTTCCACTTTTTGATTCTATGCTACAAGCACAAGGTGAAGGATCAACAATCCCAGTTGAGTCCCAGCACACACCCCTTATGGTTCTATCTTCATCTCACACCCCAGTTTTTACACACACCTATAGGAGAAGGACCAGACAGGACACTGTGGTATCTGAGTCCAGTGTTCCTACTCAGTCCCATGTAGCAGATGAGACTATCTTAGACAGAGTGGAAGGGGCTGACACTACTGTCACAGGCCTAGTAGCTGGACAGGATAGTGTTAACATCATTAAGACCCCTCCCATGGAAACATCTAATGTGTCAAGTCCTCATGGACTTGATACAGGTGATGGAATCCCAAGCCACATGGATACTATGGGTGGCTCAGATACTCATCATATGTTGAGCCTGAGTCTATGCCCCATGATGCACCTCTCCCAGAAGGTAACACATCTGGAAGTGCTGAGGGCAGAGTGTCACTAAATGAATTGATGGTTATTTGTACAAATTTGACTCAAAGGGTGACTGACTTGGAGCAAGAGTTAAAGCAGACAAAGATATTGTATGGTACTGCTTACAGAAAGTTAATTGCAAAGGTGAAGAAGTTGCAGAAGAAAGTCAAGACCCTTAAAGCCACAAGAAGAGCAAAAATAGTTGAATCCTCAAGCTCAGATGACAACTCAGACTCAGATGATGATATGGGAGATGATTCTTCCAAACAGGGGAGGAAAGATGCTGATATAGGTCAAGACCCAAATGTTACATTGGTTGAAGAGGGTGAAGGGTCTCAGGGGAGGCATAATGATGATGATCAAGGTGGAAAAATAGTTGCAGATATGGGTGAAAATATTGGTACTGCTCAAGAAACAGTTAGTACTGCTAGTGATGCTGGAGCAGGGGATAGTACTGCTAGGGTAGACAAAGGAAAAGGAATCATGTCTGATGAAGATCAACCAAAGAAAGTGAAGAAAAGTGTGCTTCTTCAGATTGATTATGATGCAGAGGTTGCAAAGAAAGCACATGAAGAAGAAGAAGTTGCTAAGTTTCTTGAGGAGCAAAGGCTTGCAAGAGAATCAGCAGAAGCACAAGAACTTTCAGATGCAGTTCTAGCTCAACAATTATATGAACAACAAAGAGAAGATGTTCCTGAAGCAGAAAGAGAAGAAGCTTTGAATGATCTGTTGGAAATAATTAGGAAAATTCAGGGTAAAAAGATGGCTGCAAAGAAAAAACCTCTAACTAAAGCTCAGATCATCAAACACATGAAGGAATATCTGAAACATCAAGACAGTTGGACTGCTAGTCAACTGAAGGGTAAAACTAATGAAGAGATAGAAAGATTGTACTTTATTGCCTACAAGAAGGTACAAAGTTTTATTCCTATGGATGAAGATGAGGGTAGAAGAACTAAGAGGCAAAATCTTAATGAAGAACTGCACACAGTTGAAGAAGAAGAGGAAGCAGAATTGACTAGTGAGCAATTAACACAGATGATGATTGTCATCCCTGAAGAAAGCATAAATGTTGAACCAATACAAGCTAAACACCCAATCATTTACTGGGAGGTTCACACAGATGAATTTGGAAAGGCATGGAAAATCATAAGAGTAGGAGGACACTCAGAAGTTTACAAGTATTTTGAAGATATGATAAAGGCTTTTGATAGAGAAGATCTAGATAAACTTTGGAGTTTAGTTCAAGAAAAGTTTAGCTCTACAGATCCTGTTGAATACAAAGACATAGAGTTATGGGTGGAGTTGAAAAGGCTATATGAATCGGATCCTGAAGATACCTTATGGCAGTTTCAAGCTCATGACCTGGGTACAAAATGGAGACTATATGATACATGTGGTGTTCATCATGTATCTACAAAGGATGGTGTGGATGTCTATATGCTGATTGAGAAGGATTACCCATTGAGAACTGGAATTATATTTGTTATGTTAGCTGCAAAGCTCAGAGTTGATGAGGAATCTGACATGGAAAGGGGATTAGTGAGAAAGATATATCAGCAAGCAGAAGAAATGAAGACTACAAGACCAAGAAGATAGTGTTTGGAAGAATCCTCACAAGGTAATGATTTAATTCAGAAACTTGATGATTTAGGGTAAATCACAAGTTTAGGGGAGGATTGTTGGGGATTAAATGTCTCAAGACTTAGTACTGCTGAAGAGTACACTAACAGTACAAACTGTTAGTGTATACTTGAAGACTGCTAAAGAAACAACTAACAGTACAAACTGTCAAGTTAGTACTACTAGTTGTGAAGAAGGTACTGCTGCATGGATAACCGTTTAGAAGATATTTATTAAGGATAAGTATGGAATAGATCTTATGTATATCTTAATTAGTTAGAAATATACGACAGAATACTTATCTTGTAAAGGACTCCTTAAGTCTATAAAAGGAGATCCTAGGTTAGAAGTTTAAAAGGAGTGATACAAGTTTTTGTTAAGATTCAAGGTCTTTGTAACCCTAGTGATATTGCAACCTGGCTCTGATACCAATTGTGAAGTTATAATTAAACAACTTCGTGGATCGTTTAGGCAATGGGATTAAACAATAATAATGAATAAACACATACGCAGCGGAATAAACAAAAGTATCATTATTATTGATACAAGGTTTCTTCGTCATCATCTCCTAACAACTACTAACACAATCAGCCCCAATGCTATGTGATCAAGTATAGCACGGTTACACTCTAACAGGGATCAAAGATCCTTGAGGCTTATACTAAACACGAACCCTAGGCGTCTAACACAAGACCTACGCCTAGGTTTACACACACACACCTTTAATGATGTTACATCTTGACTCCTGTACATCTAAAACTCACGCCCCATGTTGTTACTTACTTTTATCGCACAAGCTACTTAATCAATCCTAGATCTAGAGAGAGAGATATAGGAGGTTTTGCTTAATACTAATAACTTGTAATTTCATTCAAAACAACCAACCCTCTCCCTTGAATGGGAGGGGGTATTTATAGTTTCTTACAATGCATAGGATTTAGCCCTAAGTAACATAATTAACTAAAATAAATAAAATAAATAAAACGCCACGGCCCATGGGCCTTCTACATAGGCCGAAGCATAAAACAAACCTAAAGGCCTAATCAACCTATTACATAAATGATCAATACTTGAATTAATACAAAACGTATTCGCAACAATCTCCCCCTAAGTATTGGTCATCAAGGTTTCTTGATGTCGTCTTTGCTTCTTTGGCTTTGACGTCTTTTGTATCTTTGTTCTTTGTTCTTGATTGTGAAATGATAAGGTATCGTCTCGATCTGCCTTCCACCACCGTTCCTTCATCTTCATGTCATTTCGTCTTTTCCACCATGCTCATATATCTTTTGACTTTTGTTCTTCATATATCACGTTGTACTCACTTCATAAGCTTTAATCATTGACTTGTAAAAGTTTGATATACTTGATCGTTGACTTTTCTTTAGATTCTTTGAACTGTAGTTATTCCTTAGTCTTTGTGAGAACTTTGCTTCAGGATATGAGCATGATGGAATGTGGTGGTGGTGGAACTCACGGTCTCCATGATTAGCTGCATATAAACAGTTAGCAATAAATCATCCGGCACTTACAGATTCGGACTTCGAGATTGTCAACAGCAGTGTGAAGACTTTCTCTAATCCTAGCCCAGGCCGTTCTAAATCGAATACCCCCGAAAGGGCTTACACGGACACACCGTAGTGCACCCACGATTCAGTGAGTCGCTGTAGATCACCCCAAGATTGTAGACCGTTTTGGAGCTTGCACTAAGCGTAATCCACAAGGAATTACCGAAGTGACCTGCTGTCAGGGCTGTTTGATGGTGACCCTGGCAGGATTTCCATTCAATCACTGAGAATCACAATTTGTGAATTCTCTCATAAATGTTCTCGGCAGATTTCTAAGATCTGCGTAGGACTCCTCTTACTTTTACAACTGGAGTCCATAATGTAGAACAACCAGTGTAATGCTAAGTGTTCCTATGAGATCTTTTGTTGTATCTCTTGGCTCTAGACTCGATTTGTGCACATTTTTTAGGTCATCGGAGGCATGGAGCAGAGTGCCTCCTTTTCAATATTAACACATCTCGTAGTGAGAGGTCGATAGATGATGAAGGGTTCTCCGTGTGAAATGAAACAAATGTATTTTGAGAGACACCTGAGTGGCTAGAAGGTTTAGTGCAGTGCGTCACTGGGTCCATGACGACTTTGATCTTCAATACCGGTGTTGTCTTAGCAACAACCAGTAGCATACGTATTGAACCCGGTGTCTGCCCTAAGGTTGAATAAATGGAGGGCTATTTCTTTTCACCCTTTTCTTTACTTTTCTTTTTAATTCTTCAACCCCTTCTTTCTCCTTTCATTTATTTTCTCCTTTTTTCAATCATACCTAGGACTTTCTAGTACTAAACTATGGGTATTGTCCTTGGGTTGATCCCTCCGGCTCTGGCGGATCATAGGACGGTTTCCTAAACCCTAGTCACCTTATAACTCCATGACTATCCTATGTTGCTACAACCAAATGAGACTTGATTGATTTTCCTTGAACATGACCTTTGCGAGACACGTTTACATCACTAGTTGGACTAGCTTGAAATTATTACCCATCCCGGTCATATTCAAAGAAAATCTCTCACTTACGGTACACTCTACTCAGACTTGCCCTTTGCGAGTCACGCTTACATCACCAGTTAGACTGGCTTGAAGTTATTACCCGTCCCGGACAAGTCCTTTCGATTACTGACTTTTATTTACCGTCAATGCATGGGTGAGATTTCTCAAGATATTACATCTCGAATCGGTACATTCTACTCAGACATATCCTTTGCGAGACACGTTTACATCACTGGATAAATCCAGCTTGAAATTATTACCCGTCCAGGACATGTCTTTTTGATTACTAACTTTTGATATTCCGTCAATTTGAGGGTAACTCTGAGTCGAGCTCTCGTGAGATTACAACTTGACTTATACCATATTTTAATCACATCTTTATTCTCCCCCTCAAAAATAGCATACTCATGTTGTTTTTGTTAAACTTTTGATTAAAATATGCTCTTTTTGAGGTTTACAGGAAGAATTTCAAGAACTTATGTTATCAGAACAAAGATTACGTTTCAAATACTCCCCCTCAACAAGGGAATACTTGTCCTTATGAGCAGAATTTTGAAAAAAGTTAACAAAAATTCTGGTTTGATTCTACTCATAAGTAAGAAGCTTTCGCTCCTTTGATCAGGATTGAGGCATTGAAGCGTACCTCAGGGTCCTTTCTTTACAAGAACGGGTTGTGCACTGTTATGTGTGCACAAGCCAATGTTAATGATGACGAATGACGAAAAATATGATGAAATATGACAAATGATAACCAATTGTACCAATGATTACTGCTCAGGTCGACGGAAAGTGAGGATGTTAGGAACTCTGGCACATCCTCCCACATAGCTTTCCAGTCGTCTCATTGTTGTCCGAAACTTGAGCCTTTTGTCAATCCGATCTATGAACTTTACTGCTTGCTTCGCATCATTTCTACTCCAACTCATAACTCTCAACCATCCCGTCTTCAATCCCTTGCTATGGTTATCCAGAATCTTTTGAAGCTCAGTCTTGACTAGTACCAAGGTTTCGTCGCTGAACTTGTGAATTTCTTGATAACCCATGAATCTTGGTGAGCTTCTATCCCTTACGTACACCAACCCAAACGGTCTATCACCAAAAGTCTATGGCTTCTTATCTAATATCCCCGGAGGTTGGAGATTAGGCATGACCAAATTCAGCTTCGTCTGGTAGCTTTCTACCCCAAGGTGCATGTCTTCAACTCTGGATCGGATGACAATATTACGGATGTACAGCAGCACATAGTTGAAAATATCATACTGAAGACGTCCAGGAAGATGTTCCAGTTTTCCTTGAACTTTTAAGAGATACATGTCTTCAATATCATTGATGTGCAGGAAAGGGTAGTCAGCTTCTTTGAAGGTGTATTCTTTATCGTCCAATCTCCTCACGGTGATCTTCTTCAGATAGTTGTAACCGAACATTGATTCAGTTTTTGCACTTGTGATGGAAAGGATTCTACTTCGTTGATAAACTTCAGCTTCAGGTTTTGAAGGAAAGGTGAGTTTCCATTTGTAGAACCACTTTCTCAGATTCGGCCAGTGATATATACCCAAAGCAGCTTCATCGTTGTATTCTCAAACTTCGTTGACAAATAAGTATCCGATTTGTTCTTCAAAACCTTCTAACGTATAAGTTGCTGCTTGGTACTTTGTAAGGGAAGTTGCATAACGTTGTTCAGGGTTCGTGTTTCCATATACAAGATAAGCCAAGTCGTTATTTAAGAAGTATGCCTTGGGTATCTTTGGGTTGTGAGGATGGCCAACGAGAGGTAATGGTTGTGAGAAGTCATGGAGGTGAAGTTGTTCTTTTGGGTAAGAAGCTCGCGCATGATCCCAGTTGATGTTTTCAGAAAGAGCCCTTGCGACTTGTTCCAAGTTGTATTCAAACTCTATCTCTGAAGTAGTGACTGTTTTGAATTCTGTGAAGCCATCTTTGCGAACTATGATGATATCAGGCAGTCCCAACTTCTGGACTTTCATTGCCTTCTTCAGTCGTTTGGTAAAGTCCACAATAGAGCCTTCAATTGGTACATCATTTTCAGCTTCCGGATATGCGTCTACCATTGTCTCAAACCAATCAAATCTTGGAGCATTAGGGTTTACCCATTCAGGTTGAGGTATGGCTTGTCCATTGGTGGGTGGTGCAGTGACATTTTAAACTATTGGTGGTGCGACGGGAAATTCATGATCTACGCTCATGTCATCATAACTTTCAGTCTCATCGAATGCTCCTCCTTCAAGAGGAACAAACTTTTCTTGGCTTGATTGCTTTGTGGTGCCGGAAGAATGTCTTGTGGTCGAAGGTCTAGTTGACTTTGAGGGTTTCCTCTTTTTCTTTCCTTGATCGTCTTGATCATCTCGACGACGCTTGACACGCTTATCTTGCTTACATGCTTCAGCCTTCTTCTCAGCTTTTCTGATCGAATTGAGCAATGCCTGTTTGAGTTCTTCCTCTTCGGGATTATCAATGATGTCTTCAAGTAGTGTTCCCTTGAGATCAGATGTAGATGGCTTAGGTGGCACAGTTCGAATTGTTATAGGCGTTGTTTGCATCAGATTTGCCACCGTTCTCTCCAGATTTCTTTTGACATATTCTTTGAAAATTTCTGGGAGAGCCTCTTGAAGGTGTCTGGTGACCTCTTGGGGAACTTGTTAGCTAACTGCTTGTGGAACATGAGTCTGAAGAAATTCCCTTGCTGTCTTTTCCAGATCGAATGCTTTGAGATTATCGACATGGAATGTTTGTTTATCCACCTTCTTCTCTACCTCAATGAGCTGTTCTCTTAACGCTTTGTGCTCATTTTCTTCAGTTTGTCGATTTCTCAAAACCATCTTTTGAAGTGTAGAAAGTTTGTCTTTAAGTACATTTAATTCACTTGGGGACTGACCCACAGATGACGGTTGTGGTGATGGAGGGTTGTCATCTTGTTGGTCATTTCCTTTATCATCATCATCATCCTTTTCATCTTCATCATCTTCTCCTTCTTCATCTCCTTCTTCATCATCTTCAGCATCTTCACTACTATCAGTTTTTTCAGATCCAGATCCTGAGGGTGTATGTATTCTTTCATCTGATTCTTCTGATTCTCCCTCAGATACAACCAGTGAAGCAGACTTGGTAGCCTCAGAATCCACTTGTTCTTCATCAGCATGTGATGCTGATCTTTCACCTCTTTTCTTTCTTTCACGCTTCTCTTGATCTTCTAAATGTTTCTTTCGGTTTGCCTTTGATGCTTTCTTAAAATGTTCTTGTTCTTCTTCTTCTGTCAATGGTGGTTTTATGGCTATGAATGATTGTTCTGACATTTTGAGTGATTTTCCTCTACCTCTGCCTAAACCTTTGTCTGTTTCTACCATTGCTGACTTCATCTTCTCAAGATCTCTCTTCTTCTTTTCTCTTCTAAGGTCAATTTCTTCTTCATCCTCTTCGTCCGATGGTTCGTGATGTAACTTAGTTTTATCACACAAGTTACTAATTTAATCTTAGATCTAGAGAGAGAAAGTTAGAGAGAGAGATGGGAGGTTATCTTATGAATAATGAAATGAAATGAACATTCAACCAACCAACCCTCTCCCTTGAATGGGAGGGGGTATTTATAGTATCTTACAAGGTGTTGGGCTTTTGCCCTAATAAACATATAATTAACATAAATAAATAGACACAGCCCATGGGCCTTCTACACAGGTTGAGCCTTAAATCAAACCTAAAGGCCTAAACAACCTATTACATAAATGATCAATACTTGATAATAATAAAGTGTTCCCAACAATCTCCCCCTAAGTATTGGTCATTAAGGTTGCTTGACGTCGTCTTTGCTTCTTTGGCTTTGACGTCAACAGCATCTTTGTTCTTTGTTCTTGCTGTGATATGATATGGTAACTTCTCGATCTACCTTACACCAACGTTCTTTAATGACTTTGTCTTTACGTCTTTTCCATCATGCCCATATGTCTTTTGACTTTTGTTCTCCAAACGGTTCTCACTTCATAAGCTTCAATCTTTGACTTGTGAAAGTTTGTAACGCTTGAACTTTGACTTTTCTTTAGCTTCTTTGAACTTTTGTTATCTCTTAGTCTTTGTGAGAAATTTTCATCGGGATATGAGCATGATGGAATGGTGACTGGAACTCCCGGTCTCCATGATTAGCTGCATGTAAACAGTTAGCAATAAATCATCCGGCACTTACAGATTCGGACTTTGAGATCGTCAGCAGCATGGTGTGAAGACTTTGTCTAATCCTAGCTCAGTCCGTTCTGAATCAAATACCCCCGAAAGATCTTACACAGACACACCGAAGTGCACCCACGATTCAGTGAGTCGCTGGAGATCACCCCACGACTGTAGACTGTTTTGGAGCTAACACTAAGCGTAATTGATGCGTGGTTTTGGGACCTTACAACAGGTTTTACTTCTCGAGGGATCTCGAGAAGCTTGCAATCCCCACCAGGCAGTGTACCTGACCGATGTAGTATAGTGTAGTGGCAAGTACCGGGGGATTGATCGTTCTCTAGGGGAATAGTGTCGTTAGGATTGAAAAACTACTCTAATAGGTCTAAGGATGAGGGAAGATTCTTTTTGTATTTTTATATTTTATAGAAAGCAAGTAAAATCTCGGGTTTGAAGGATAGGGCGGAATTAGTTGCTAGTCAACTAACCCAAATAACTACGAATGCAAATAAAATAAATAACAAATAAAATAAAGGGTCGTGGAACTTATATGAGGAGAGATGTGTTTACTTAGATTTACTTACTCCTTAACTATCTTTTACCGGTTAATTAGTGTGTATTAATTGCGTGGATGACGGGTGTATTCCTTAATACCAATCGTGGGGTGGCGTACGTACTTCCCCAACTCTATGAACTCCTACTTCACTCCTATGTCGAGCCGGCTAAGAAGCTCCTAACATGGGATCATTAGAATTCGTTCATGCATTAAATACAACCATAAAAACCTAGTACGCATTGGTTCATGCTTCTTAAGACGTTCAAGCAAGTTACCGTATAGGAGGTTAGCCAGTTTTCTTAAGCCTAACATAGATAAACAATCATCCAATACAACCAATAACACACCAACAACCAATAATCAATAGTTAGGTTTCATTAGATCTAAGCAAACACAAGATAAATCTAGCCTAACATGTTAAATAAAAGACAAGAACAAGATAGAATCAAACAACACATAGACATATTGAATGATTAATTGGTTACTTATCTTCAATTGAACATGGGAGATCCAAGGGTATAAAAACCCTTAAAAGTGGCAGAAAATCGTAATTAGGGTTTCTCCTTACAAAGTGGCACACAATGAATGAAAATTGCAAAACTATATATAGAAAATAGGGTCTGACGGCGTCACGTTGTAGGGCTGACGCCGTCAGCTCGCCGTGTTTAGGGTTTCCTGATAGCCATCTTGACGCCGTCTCGTGTTAATCCTTGATTTTGCTCTCTGGCGCGTCTAGGGTTGACGCTGTCAGACTTGGGCTGACGCCGTCTCGTGTAATGTTCCAGCCGGTTTTGAGACTTTGTCGTTTTCTTCACTTTTATGCTCCAAAAACGTCCAAAATGCTTCCTTTTCCAGATTTCTCCTTCAAAGTACCCAAAATGACAAAAGGAACGATTTAGGGCAATATTTGATCAAATAAATACGATTTCAGGCTTAAATGACCCCCCAAAAGCGGTACACTTTTCGCTTCATCATATACCCTTACACTTGAGATTTGCTTGTCCTCAAGCAAATGTGCTTTTATTCTAATCAAAATACAAGTTAGGGGTCATTTAACGCTAATATAAAAGTAATTACAACAAATAATCGTTCCACTTTAATCATAATAAGCACGGAGATTACAAACTAGCGCCTCTCAAGTAGTGTTTAGATACTCACATCTCTCAAGTGTCATAAACGTAAATCTCATAAATGGAAACGGATAATATCTCTCACTACCTGTCATAGAAAATAGATTACCATAGGCTTGGGAAAGGATCAAAAACCTCCTCCACTAGGCGTAAGCACCTAAGATAAACTATCAAAGAGGGCTTTTAAACGGGTTATAACGTTAGGCGTAGGGATATGATAAACACGGTTTTGTTGGATAAAAGGATATTTTACTGGTGGCGAGTTAAAGATCTTGATTAATTACATGTACAATATGGCGTTGCTAAGCCAAGACTAGACTCGACTTAAGCTAATGAAACAAAAATAACAAAGACTTAAAATAAACATAAAATGAAACGGGATGGTAGTCCGTATGTTTTTTTCTATTTTTTCTTTTTCTCTTTTTTTATTTTTATTTTTTTTTTTTATTTTTTTTTTGCATACACTCTTGCCCTACCATCCAAAATAATACATCAAAGGGGTCTCGGTTCTCCCCTTACACTTGAACTTTTACATACTTTACAATTACTATTCTATCGACTCGAATCAAGATAATCAAAACACTTGGAGTACTTTTAAAACATTTAGCACATGTGGGGGTAATAATGTTGTTCTTCCCCATTACTCCATTATACTAGTACTTTACCCATGAGTCCCAATCGTCCCAAAACAATATGTACAAGGATATGACTCGACTTAGCAACCATGTAATCAATTAGATAGTTAACTTGGGTTTAAACAAATGTTGTAACAATAATGCACTAAAAGTGAGTGCATACAAGGTAGGCTAAGGCGATTTGGGTGTACATTTAAGTGGGGTGTAAACAAATTCTTCCTTTAAGTAAAATGCTTAAAGGTCGAAACGAAAAGATAGGCTCTGAGGGGTGTACTAGGGGTATCGTGTACTAAAAATGAGTACAACGCAAAGGGTGTGGGAGAATTACTTGACCAATGTAGCCAATGTAATTATAACAAAAACACAGGTGTAAAACAGTGGGTTAATCCTAATGCCTCTTATCATGTAGTAAATCTAACTACACGAGTGTAGTCTCACTTGTGGACTTGGAATGAATCACTAACGCAAGTTCTAGAATCTAAGTGCTACCGGTACACACATCATAGCATAAATGCTTTTCCTACCAATTCTAGGGGCGAACCTCACATATTTGGGGTGGAAAATTTTTTTAGTGGTACGGTTTTGTGCTAGTCATATAACTCCTATCCATGAGACGCTCATTAAGACCAAAGTTTCACTTCTATATGTCGTAAAAAATTTTAAATTTGGCACTAAAATTGTCCTAACAGGTATTTCTCTCAGTTTTATTACACATCTACCATTAAACAAACAAAAATCAAGTGCAATTGTATTCTCTAAAGTATCGTATTTTTACCCCCCTTACACTTAAGATGAACATTGTCCCCAATGTTCAAATAACAAGATATAAAAGTAAATAAGGTAAAAGAATGAAATCAAATACTCCCCTGATTCGTTCGATGTGGATAATTAGGTAACATGGTTAAATCCTCCTCCAAGGTAATGTTGAAGCTTCAAGATTAAAGCATCGCCAAAAACTTGATGTGTACCAAAAACTTGATGCTACGTACATCTCCTTGTCCAATATAACCTGTTAGACCTGAGAAAACAAACACGAAAACCTGCATAACATCGGCGGTATAAATCTATATAAGGATATAATGCTTGTGGAATGATTATTTTGCATATTCCTGGAGTATATAAGTTTGAGATTTAATAAACCAATTAATGATTCCGGAAGAAAAACAAAACTTTCAAAAATTTTCAGAAAAAATGTTCCTGACGCCGTCAGGTATGACCTGACAGATTTTTTTTATTTTAAGTTTTCGGAAAATTTCTGGAAAAACTCAATCCTTAATTCCTGGAAATCCTGCAAAATATCATTATGACTCGATACAAGCATTTGACTCAAACAATTACTAATATGTATGTTAATTTAATATTGTTATGATTCATGTTCGTTCGTTCTAATAAACCGATTTGGATTTCCCTTACACTTATCTTTTGCAAAATACCTTTATATGTAGTTAAGACGAAGTTAAAAACAAAATAAAGCATTTTCATAAGTTATTTACGAACATGAATCAATAATAATAAAAATTAAACATACATACGGAAGCAAATAAAATCAAACAAATAAATAAATAAACACACAAAGCAAATAAAGCTTGGGTTGCCTCCCAAGAAGCGCTTTTCTTTATTAACGAGTCTTGTAGCTAGACTCAAAGTCACCGTACATTACGTGACTCCATCATCGGTCACGGTTTCTAGGTTCCCTTCTTTATCAGGATCATTTTCATAGTAAAGATATCTCGGGTCCTCGAGATCAAAAGGATTGTTTTTGTATTTAGAACTAAGTTTCTTAACATCCTTAAAGAATCCACTCGACAGTTCAAAAGCGTCCTTACATTCTCTTCTCACATCATCATCACATAGCACGAGTTGGGAACCTAACCCATCGAGCCCTCCATAATCAACTTCCTTGAATTCTCTCATCTTATAAGGCGTTTGGTATGAGATTTCCCTAATCCCATCGGTGAAAGTCATGATCCCATTGAGCTTGTCCACAACCAAGCTTGTGGCCTTGCAAAAAGGTGCCCCAAGAACAACTTGTGATAACCTGGGATCGATGTACTTTTCGATATTATCGACGATTGCGAAGCTCACAGTGAATGTCATATTTCCTACAAACACCTGTACATCATCATCAATGCCAATGTCATCCTTTCCTTTATAGATCATTCCCCATCTACAAATGTTGTTATAATGAAACAAGGACATAACATTTTTGGGTAAACATGTGTCAATGTAAACATTATAGAAATGCTTGTGACCAATCATGCAAGGTATTTTGAGATTATTCGGATCACGTCGCTTAATTCGGCCGGGCCTTCTACCGTGTAGCCCCCATGTATTGCGAATTTCCGATGGTTGATACTCATACACTTCAGCATTGCCATCTCGAAAAATTACTTTCCTGACACCATCGGTAAATAATGCACTACCATCATCCTCATCGAGTATCACTCCCGTTGCTTTTATGAATGGTTTGCCAAGAACAAGGCTAGTTAAGGATGGGCTGATGATCGAGTTCATGTTATTAAATACAGTTAGCTCGATATGAAAGAGGAATTTTTCTACCACAATTGGTACCCTTCTTATCACCCCGATAATATTAAACCCTTCATATGTGACTTGTTTGGTGAAGGCTTCGTTATATAGAGAAAGGGAATATTGCATTCACAGAAAAGTTGGGGTCTATGTAGGCATCCTTTATAGACTTTTTCTTGGTGGTGCAGGATATCCTAAAGACCCTGGGAGTGCCATCCTCTATTCTCTCTCCAAATCCCATAGACAGCTTTGTTGTGCCCCTCTCAAGTTCCTCCATCAGGGGGCGGTCTAGCAGTCTTGGGAGCCCCCGAGGTATCTCGGATTTCTCTTCCGAGCCCTCCTCTTCACTCAACTCTCTTGTACTAGAGTTTTTTGGTGAGTCTAGATAGTCGCTGGGCGCCTCGGGGTCCTTCTTGGGAACTTCACCCTCCATTTCGTTGTCCACATTCTCGGTTGATTGTTGGTTCAGGTTGGGTTTAGGAATAGGTATTGTTGTAATGGTGTTCACGAAGTGGAGCGGCTTTGAAGGGGTATGGGTGTCTCTAGTTTCTTTTCCGTTTTGTGATATGTGTTTGAAGAGTTTACTAGGGCTCTTGATTTTTACAGGAGGGGGTGTTTGGTGAGTCACTGCGACAGATTTGATCACTTCAACTCGTGCCAACTCACAAGTTGACCTGCCAGCAATGCGATCGTTGATAACCCTTAACAGGTTATCAACCTTGTTGTTCATGTCAACTTGCAGTTGTCTGAATTGATTCTCAAGTTGGGAGAGCTGTGTTTCTTGAGAGAGAATGAATTTTTGCAGTGATTCCTCGTGATTTTGTTGTTTAGGCGTATTCCGATGAGGATAATGTTCAGACCAGGTGAGTGGGGGAGTATCATTGAATGATACGCTTCGAGTTTGGTTCCAAGTAAAGTTTGGCTTACTCTTCCATGCCTCGTACCTATCTTCGGAATTTTTGGGCCCATAATTACTAGAGAGCCACTTATCTCCTGCCTTATCGATTCGCGAGGATGCGAATTCTTTGAAAGCTTGTTTGGGGAGTTCCATGCAATCATGAGTGTCGTGGGGACCTTCACATAATTTGCACGAAGAAGTGATTTTATCCACTTGGCTTGAAGTTTTAGGAGCTTCGTAGGATTTCATAAGAAACTTGACTTGGTCTTCAAGTTCTATGATCCTACGGTCGGAAGTGCTTGAATTGTTCGAAGGCAAAGATATTGCCTTGACCGTTTTATTCAAATCACGGGGATCATTCCAACTTTCGTTGTCATAAAGAGCAAGATCTTCTAGGAGAGCCCATGATTGTTCCGCACTTAGATCACGTAGCTTACCACCGGCTGCTTGGTCAATGGTTTGCCTTGTGGAGAGATTGATGTGGTCATAGAAGATTTGGACTTGGAGCCAAAGTTCTATGCCATGGTGAGGGACTTTTTGGAGTAAGTCCTTGAATCGAGTCCATGCCTCATAGAGGGTTTCGCCTTGACGTTGTTGGAACATCAAGATATCGTTCCTTAGCTTAGTAGTTCTTCCCGGTGGGAAAAACTGAGCGAGGAAACGAGTGGTGAGATCATCCCAAGAGGTGATGGATCCCGCGGGTAGACGCTCTAGCCATTGACTAGCTTGGTCCCGCAGAGAGAATTGAAAGAGACGCAATCGGGTCGTCTCTCGAGTGGCAACATCAAGGTCTATGGAATCAACGATTTTGAGAAAGTCCTTGAGATGTTGATTAGGATCTTCGGAACGAAGTCCATGGAATGCGCATCCGCTTTGCACCAACCGGATGGTGTTGGATCGCAAGGGAGTGATATTGGCTCCTTGAGTGAGCTCAATGGTGTTTCGATAGCCATGGTGGCTAGGACGGGAGTAGTCTCCTAAGGTACGGGTTCTAGGAGGTGGGTGTTGTTGTGGTGGTGGGTTGTTGGGCTCAAGGATATTACCACCTTCCATGATGTCGGATGGTAATGATTACGAACAAAGAAACGAAGAAAAAAGATAGACTAAAGAAAACCTAGAAAAATAAAATAAAAATCTCACTAGAAAGGAATCTAGTGAGTAGACCTAATAAAATAAAAATTCAACCTAAATAATAACTATTCCCCGGCAGCGGCGCCAAAAACTTGATGCGTGGTTTTGCGACCTTACAACAGGTTTTACTTCTCGAGGGATCTCGAGAAGCTTGCAATCCCCACCAGGCAGTGTACCTGACCGATGTAGTATAGTGTAGTGGCAAGTACCGGGGGATTGATCGTTCTCTAGGGGAATAGTGTCGTTAGGATTGAAAAACTACTCTAATAGGTCTAAGGATGAGGGAAGATTCTTTTTGTATTTTTATATTTTATAGAAAGCAAGTAAAATCTCGGGTTTGAAGGATAGGGCGGAATTAGTTGCTAGTCAACTAACCCAAATAACTACGAATGCAAATAAAATAAATAACAAATAAAATAAAGGGTCGTGGAACTTATATGAGGAGAGATGTGTTTACTTAGATTTCCTTACTCCCTAACTATCTTTACCGGTTAATTAGTGTGTATTAATTGCGTGGATGACGGGTGTATTCCTTAATACCAATCGTGGGGTGGCGTACGTACTTCCCCAACTCTATGAACTCCTACTTCACTCCTATGTCGAGCCGGCTAAGAAGCTCCTAACATGGGATCATTAGAATTCGTTCATGCATTAAATACAACCATAAAAACCTAGTACGCATTGGTTCATGCTTCTTAAGACGTTCAAGCAAGTTACCGTATAGGAGGTTAGCCAGTTTTCTTAAGCCTAACATAGATAAACAATCATCCAATACAACCAATAACACACCAACAACCAATAATCAATAGTTAGGTTTCATTAGATCTAAGCAAACACAAGATAAATCTAGCCTAACATGTTAAATAAAAGACAAGAACAAGATAGAATCAAACAACACATAGACATATTGAATGATTAATTGGTTACTTATCTTCAATTGAACATGGGAGATCCAAGGGTATAAAAACCCTTAAAAGTGGCAGAAAATCGTAATTAGGGTTTCTCCTTACAAAGTGGCACACAATGAATGAAAATTGCAAAACTATATATAGAAAATAGGGTCTGACGGCGTCACGTTGTAGGGCTGACGCCGTCAGCTCGCCGTGTTTAGGGTTTCCTGATAGCCATCTTGACGCCGTCTCGTGTTAATCCTTGATTTTGCTCTCTGGCGCGTCTAGGGTTGACGCTGTCAGACTTGGGCTGACGCCGTCTCGTGTAATGTTCCAGCCGGTTTTGAGACTTTGTCGTTTTCTTCACTTTTATGCTCCAAAAACGTCCAAAATGCTTCCTTTTCCAGATTTCTCCTTCAAAGTACCCAAAATGACAAAAGGAACGATTTAGGGCAATATTTGATCAAATAAATACGATTTCGGGCTTAAATGACCCCCCAAAAGCGGTACACTTTTCGCTTCATCAGTAATGCACAAGGGATTACCGAAGTAACCTGCTGCCAGGGCTGTTTGATGTTAACCCTGGCAGGATTTCCATTCAATCACTGAGAATCACAATTTGTGAATTCTCTCATGAATGTTCTCGGCAGATTACTAAGACCTGCGAAGGACACTCTTATAATTTACAACTGGCGTCCATAATGTAGAACAACCAGTGTAATGCTAAGTGTTCCTATGAGATCTTTTCTTGTATCTCTTGGCTCTAGACTCGATTTGTGCACATTGTTTTGGTCGTCGGAGGCATGGAGCAGATTGCCTCCTTTTCAATATCAACACATCTCGTAGTGAGAGGTCGATAGGTAATGAAGGGTTCTCCGTGTGAAATGAAACAAGTGTCTTTTGAGAGACACCTGAGTGGCTAAAAGGTTTAGTGCAGTGCGTCACTGGATCCATGACGGCTTAATCTTCAATACCGGTGTCACCGTAGTAACAACCAGTAGCATATGTATTGAACCCGGTGTCTGCCCTAAGGTTAATCATATGGAGGGCTATTTCTTTTCACCCTTTTCTTTACTTTTCTTTTTAATTCTTCAACCCCTTCTTTCTCCTTTCATTTCTTTACTCCTTTTTTCAATCATACCTAGGACTTTCTAGTACTAAACTGTGGATATTGTCCTTGGGTAGATCCCTCCGGCTCTGGCGGATCATAGGACGGTTTCCTAAACCCTAGTCACCTTATAACTTCATGACTATCCTATGTTGCCACAAACCAATTTGAATTGATTGATTTTCCGTGAATATGACCGTTGCGAGACACGTTTACATTACTAGTTAAACTAGCTTGAAATTATTATCCGTCTTGGTCATATTCAAAGAAAATCTTTCAATAAGGTACACTCTACTCAGACTAGTCCTTTGCGAGACACGTTTACATCACTGGATAGCCAGCTTGAAATTATTACCCGTCCAGGACTAATCCTTTCGATTACTGACATTTGTTCTTTCGTCAATTCATGGGTGATATCTTGAATTGGTACATTCTACTCAGACATATCCTTTGCGAGACACGTTTACATCACTGAATAAATTCAGCTTGAAATTATTACCCGTCCAGGACATGTCCTTTCGATTACTAACTTTTGATATTCCGTCAATTCAAGGGTAAATCTGAGTCGAGCTCTCGTGAGATTACAACTTTACGTTTACCATATTTTAATCATTCACTTATTCTCCCCCTCAAAAATAGCATACTCATGTTGTTTTTGTTAAACTTTTGATTAAAATATGCTCTTTTTGAGGTTTACGGGAAGAATTTTAAGAACTTTTGTTTTCAAAACAAAGATTAAGTTTCAAATGCTCCCCCTTAACAAAGGAATACTTGTCCTTATGAGCAGAATTTTGAAAATCTTAGAAAATTCTAGTTAATTCTACTCATAAGTAAGAAGCTTTCGCTCATTTGTTTAGGATTGAGGCACTGAAACGTACCTCAGGGTCCTTTCTTTACAAGAACGGGTTGTGCACTGTGATGTGTGCACAAGCCATTGTCAATTATAATAAATGATGAAATATGATGATGAAATATGACATTGATAAACAAATTATACCAATGATTACTGCTCAGGTCGACGAAAAGTGAGAATGTTAGGAACTCTGGCACGTCCTCCCACATAGCTTTCCAGTCGTCTCATCGTCACCCGGAACTTGATCCTTCGGTCAATCTTCTCCATGAATTTGCACTTCAGTGAGCTTTTCATTCAAAACTTTGTGCTCACTTTCTTCAGATTGTTGATTTTTCAAAACCATCTTTTGAAGTGCAGCAAGTTGTTCTTTGAGTTCATTAAGTTCACTTGATGACTGACCCACGGATGACGGTTGTGGTGATGGAATAGGGTTGTCATCTTGGTTGTCATTACCTTTATCATCATCATCATTGCTTTCATCTTCATCATCTTCACTGCTGTCAGTATCATCAGATCCAGATCCTGAGGGTGTATATATTCTTTCATCTGACTCTTCTGATTCACCCTCAGATTTATCAAGTGTAGCAGACTTTGTAGCCTCATAATCCTCTTTTTTTTCATCAGCATGTGAAGCTGATCCTTCACCTCTTTTCTTTCTTTCACGCTTCTCTTGATCAGCTAGATATTTCTTTTTATTTGCCTTTGATGCTTTCTTTAATTGTTCTTTCTCTTCCTCTTCAGTCATTGGTGGTTCTAAGTGTTGTCTTTGCCTATGATCATGTGATGCCAAAACTGATTCATGTATACTTCTGGAATGCTTGCTGTCTTGGTCATAACCGGACTGACGTAGTGTCGTTTGAGTATTTCCACAATGATTTGGCAAGATTGGTGACATGGCAGCTTCTCAAATTCAACTCTTGAATTTGACTCACTGATTTTGCGCTCATCACCTTCTGGTATCATCTCCTTTCGAGTAATGGATCCTTGAGACATGATTTGCCTGTATTTCACAAACACCAACAACAATACACAATAGACATCGTATATATGTGTTAGTGAATGTTAATTGTTGCATGATAATAGTCCACCTTGTATGATGCATCTCATAGATAGGCTTAATCATGAAAACATTCGCATAACAGTCATGCAATCCATTTTCAAGCAAACAAGTTCTTATAAACATTTGCACATTCCTAAGTTTATAAAAATTCTAAGTCTGAAAAATGTAACAAACTCGAAAGATTGTGACAAACTCGGAAAATTGTGACAAGCTTGGTAAGTTTTAGAAACTTGATAAGTTTTTAGAAACTTGATAAGATTTCAGAAACTTGATAAGTTTTTCAGAAACTTGATATGTTTTTAGAAACTTGATAAGTTTTTAGAAACTTGATAAGTTTTCAGAAACTTGATAAGTTTTCAGAAACTTGATAAATTTTTAGAAACTTGATAAGTTTTCAGAAACTTGATAAGTTTTCAGAAACTTGACAAGTTTTTCAGAAACTTGATAAGTTTTTAGAAACTTGATAAGTTTTCAGAAACTTGATAAGTTTTTCAGAAACTTGATAATTTTTCAGAAACTTGATAAGTTTTCAGAAACTTGATAAGTTTTCAGAAACTTGATAAGTTTTCAGAAACTTGATAAGTTTTTCAGAAACTTGATAAGTTTTCAGAAACTTGATAAGTTTTTAGAAACTTGATAAGTTTTCAGAAACTTGATAAGTTTTTCAGAAACTTGATAAGTTTTTCAGAAACTTGATAAGTTTTTAGTAACTTGATAAGTTTTTAGAAACTTGATAAGTTTTCAGAAACTTGATAAGTTTTCAGAAACTTGATAAGTTTTCAGAAACTTGATAAGTTTTCAGAAACTTGATAAGTTTTCAGAAACTTGATAAGTTTTTAGAAACTTGGTGAGTTCATAGAAACTCGGCAAGTTTGTAGAAACTCGGCAAGTTTGTAGAAACTCGGTAAGTTTGTAGAAACTCGGTAAGTTTGTAGAAACTTGGTAAGTTACTAGAAACTCGGTAAGTTACTAGAAATTCGGTAAGTTACTAGAAACTTGGTATGTTACTAGAAACTCGGAGAGTTCCTGACTTTAGTCTCCTAACTCGGAGACAAAGTTGAAAGATTCCAGATTACAATCAACGTCGAAACATTTTAGCACAAACTCGGAAATTTTAGCAGAAACTCGAAAGATGAACACTTAGAAATTCGGTAACTTATCAAGCTAGCCAAATTTCATGCAAATCATTTACAAGTCACAGTATATGTTTAACAGGCATCCTTAACATGTTCAAAACGCCAACAAACACTCAGGAGCTCATTCATATTAATATCACAGTCAATACTATCACAAGCAATCATTCGAACCAAAACAAACTGCTAGATTTAAGCTATGAAACATTAATCGCATAACCAAGTACTTCCAATAAACATATCCCACTACTCAAACATCAAAACACAATACTCATTGATCTCAGCTCACAAGTGCGGCATCTTAAACCCTAAGTCAATTAAATTTGCCTAATGTGATGTTATTGAATCTAATTAACCAAGTGCACTTTACTCTAAATCACGTTATGAAGCTTTTACACTAACCCAATTAGATTAAACAACACTGAACAAGAAACGCCCAAATCATTCGGTTAAACCCTAAATCGCAAAAGCATGAAATTAAGCCACAAAAACATTGAGTGAATGATTATTGAGCGTAACTGATTAACTTTAACACTTACAATTGATTTTAATGAAGAATCAGAAAGCACTTGATGTTCTTGAGGGTTTTAGAGTTTTTTTTGCGCGTTTTAGAGTAAGAGGGAAGAGTTATTTGTGAGTCTGTGTGTTTGACTTGGTCAGATTTTGAGTTATATTAATCAAGTTTATTCATTTGTCAATTTTAGTCCCCTAACTAGTGTTCTCATTCTTATTAGGCCTTAAAGTGACAACTTGTTTTACTTTTGACAAAAAACCAGTCCTTTAACTAGACTCCTAGTTCACTCTAAGTCCTATTGTGACATCTTTTAACAACTTGACAATTTCAGTCCTTGATATTTGATATGGTTGAATCCTTTGATCAAATTTGTTGTGAACTTAATTTATGTCATTTCTCCCCCTTGAACTAAGACATATTTGTGACATTTTGACAGACTTGGAGTCCAAGAGATCATGGAAATTATGTTCGATGAAAATTTTGATAATGATGAAGATTTTAGATGATAAATGTGCAAAGATTAAAAAAATTCTCCCCCTCAAAATATGTTCGTGATTTGAAATTGATGAAATTTGAAATGACGAGAACATATTTTGATTCGAGTTTAACTTATGCACATTTAAAGAGTTCTTTTTTTTTTTCTTTTTTTTTAATGAAATGAATTGGAAAATCTTTTTGTATTTTTGATAAGTTATTTACAAGATAGTTTTGATGTTTGACTCATTTAATTTTGTTTAAGAAACTTGTTTAAATCGTCTGGAGTCAAACATCGCATACCAATCTGGTGAACTAATTCCACAAATCTTGCATGAGGCAAGGCTTTGGTGAATAAATCCGCCAATTGGTATTCTGTACCCACGAAATATAATTCAATTGTACCCTGTTCCACGTGCTCTTTAAGGAAGTGATACCAGAGAGCAATATGCTTGGATTTTGAGTGTTGGACAGTGTTGCACGAGATAGCAATGGCACTCTTGTAGTCGCATTACATTGGAATCTTGTTGAAGACGAATCCACAGTCCATCAGTTGTGATCTCATCCAGATGACTTGAGCACAACATGCTGACATGGCCACGTATTCGGATTCCGTTGATGACAGTGATGTACAATCCTGCTTCTTTGACTGCCAAGATACGAGCTTATCACCCAAAAATCGCACTCCCCCAGATGTACTTTTCCTTGTGTCTATGCATCCGACATGATCGGCATCTGAAAAAGCTATTAGTGCAAAACCAGAATCCTTTGGATACCAGATCCTAGAATGAATGGTTCCCTTTATGTATCTAAGGATTCTTTTAACAGCAGATAGGTGTCTTTCGGTTGGTCTCGACTGGTAACGGGAGCATAGATAAGTGGCAAATACAACATCCGGTCGGCTAGCTGTGAGATACATGAGAGACCCAATCATACAACGGTATTTGGTAGGATTAATGGGTGTCCCATGTAGATCAGCATCTAGCTTCGGGGATGAGGAAGACATTGGGGTGTTATATGTGTCACAGCTTGTCATACCATGCTTTTTCAATATTTCCTGAGCATATTTGGACTGACTTAAGAATATACCTGTTGGGAATTAAATATTCAAAAGATTAAGTATCGGGAAATTCTCTTTAGTGGTTAATTCTGGTAGCAGCTAGTTAAGTCTGGTGAGTATCTCGTTAAGTCTGCTAGTGTTAAATCTGGTTAAATCTGCTGGTTAAGTCTGGTCGTTCAAGATTAAGTCTGGTGGCTATATCTAGTGTTAATTCTGGTGAGTAACAGAATTAAGTCTGCTCTACGATCGTTAAGTCTGCTTGCTGGATGGATAAGTACACAAAAGTCAAATACTTTTAGTAGAAAATATCTTTGTATAAGTGTTGAGTAAACAATTTGTATACTCTTAAGTGCATGACTAGATACATATACAAGTTGTATGTGTAAGATACATGTTGTATCTTTGAGTACTTACACACGACTTAACATACTCATGTAGTAGACATGTGTTAATTGACAAGACTTAACAATATTGTAAAGATCTTCCTTGGACTATAAAAGGAAGATCTTAGCTTAGTCATATGAGTGACCGAGAAAATTGATTTGGAAAAAGTAAATGCTATCATTACAACATCTCAATAACATAGAACAATCACAACATAAGCATATCAAACCTTTGTATCATTATCAATAATACTAATCGTTTGGTGAAATCCTTTCATGTGTTCTTTGTTAATCACACAAGCATAACTGTTCCATTTCCATAACCAAAATAAACCTTCTAAGTGTGGTTAAGTAGATTCCGCATACTTAATCATATTAACTCAATATATCATATACACAAAGTCACAAAGGTTTAACCACCTTACCGTGTATCGAATCCTAATAAGTGGTATCAGAGCGTCAGGCTGATATATTTGATTTAGAAGAAGAAGAAGTAGAAATGGATGTCGAATCTATTCAGACGAATGTTGCTGCAAAAGTACCAATGCTCAAACAGAATGAGTTTGAGATGTGGAGGTTAAGGATAGAACAATATTTCCAAGTGCAAGACTATACACTTTGGGAAATTATTGAAGATGGAGACTCTTTCAAGCCTACAACCACTACATCAACAGTTGAAGGAAAGGTAATAACAACTCTGCAAACTAAGCCAACATCTGCAGAAGAAAGAATAAAGAAGAAGAATTACCTCAAGGCCAGAAGCATGCTGATGATGACCATTCCAAATGATCAACTAATAAACTTCAGCAAGTTCAAAGATGCCAAGTCATTATTTGAGGCCATTATTGCAAGGTATGGTGGGAATGAAGCCACCAAGAAGACCCAGAAAACTCTTCGTAAGCAACAATTTGAAAACTTCACATCAACCAACCATGAATCATTAGACCTCATGTTTAACAGGCTGCAGAATATTGTGAGCCAACTTGCTATTCTTGGGGTTGAAATACCTCAAGAAGACTTAAACTCAAAATTTCTGAGAAGCTTACCTGAAGAGTGGGCTATGCATGTTGTTGTCTGGAAAAACAAGTCAGACATTGACACCATGGATCTTATGGATCTGTATAGCAATTTTAAAATTGTGGAGCAAGATTTGAAGAAAACTAGAGATTCTAGCTCAAGTACTGGGAACATGGCATTTATGTCATTTCCTAGTATCTCAAGTCCAGTT
The DNA here is from genome assembly GCA_021014915.2 of Artemisia tridentata subsp. tridentata. NCBI lineage: Eukaryota > Viridiplantae > Streptophyta > Magnoliopsida > Asterales > Asteraceae > Artemisia > Artemisia tridentata. The sequence continues at coordinate 11,759,927 of CP139508.1, read as the reverse complement.
AAAGATGAGAAGGTTGATGATGGTGTTGGTGCTGCTAGTTCATCAAGCAGTACCATGGGAATTTTGGATGAGAAAACATGTTGTGCTTTTCTCACAAGCAAGCATGATGGGTCCATGTTAACTCATGAAGACCTCAAAGAGATCAATGATGATGATCTGGAGGAAATGGACCTAAAATGGCAAATTTCTCTTCTTAGCATGAGGGCTAAGAAGTTCTATCAAAGAACGGGGAATAAGATCACAATCAGCAGTAATGATACTGCTGGTTATGACAAGTCAAAGGTAGAATGCTACAACTGTCACACGATGGGGCACTTCTCAAGAGAGTGTAGAAGGCCTAGGCAGCAAGATAGCAAGAACAGAGGTTTTGGAAGCAAATCCAAAACAGGGGAAGTTTCTGAACCAAAAGCTATGGTAGCTATTGATGGTTTAGGTTTTGATTGGAGTTTTATGAATGATGAAGAAGAAGCTTCTTCACAGATGGCACTTATGGCTTTCTCTACTACTGAGGTACAAAATCATAAAGCTTGTTCTGATTCTTGTACTGCTCTTAAAGAACTACAAATCTTAATCAAACAGTATGATAACCAAAAGATAGAACTAAGCAAAACTCATCAAAACTTTATAAATTATAAATGTGGTTTAGAATCCGTAGAAAAGCAGATCTTATATTACAAAGAAAATGAAATTGCTTTTTCTGATGACAAAGCACTTCTTAAACAAGACATATTCTTTAGAGATGCTGAGATCAAGCTTTTAAGAGATGCTTATGATAGGATCAAAAATGAAAGTGAAAACATTCACATGAGTGTAGAAACACTAGAATATGCCTCTAGATGTGTAACCCACATGATTGAATGTCAAGTGATCAACAAAGCTAAGAATGGGATAGGATATAAGAGTGTCCCACCTCCATATAGAGGTATCCCTAAACCCCCAGGGATTGACCTAGAACACTCAGGCTTACCTGAATTTCAACTATCAGAGTTAAAATATGGTGTACAACCTAAACCAAATGTAGTTGTTAATGAGCCTAAGGAAGTAAGTGAGAGTTTAAGTAAAACTTCACTTTCTGAGGACAAGGTGTCCTCTGATAAGAAATCAGGTGGTCCAATCATTGAGGACTGGACATTTGATAGTGATAAAGATGAACAGGTTATGTCTAAACCTGAAGTGGTTAAGAAAGCAGGAACAAGTGTTCCTAAGATAGTCAAACAAAATGCTGAAAGGCCTAACACTAATAAACATGTTAGGCAACCAGTTAGATATTGTGAGCAATATAGGTCAACAAACAAGCCCAGAGGTGACCATAGAAAATGGAATACCTTCAAGTCTCACCAAAATGATGACTTTGGATATTACAACAAAGCTTGTTTCATTTGTGGAAGTTTTGATCATCTTACAGCTTTCTGCAACCAATGGGTATCTGGGTATACAAACAATAGGGTGAATCTAAAAAGGCAAACACCTAAAAGCCACCCTAATCTCACTAGAACAAAACCCAGAACAGACTTAAATAAGTCTAGCTCAAACACAGATCCTACTGTTAAGTCTGTTGCAGTTAAGTTTGCTGCTAGACTTGTTAAGTCTGCTAGACCATTTAATTCTGTTAACCCAAAAACAGTAGTTAAAAATGCAAAATCAACTTTCAAATATGCATTAAAAACTACTAAAAGACCTTTTCAATCAAAAGCAGTTATCCAGAAACAAATTTGGAAACCTAAAGGTTCTACTGCTAGGGCAAAAAGGGTCAATGTTGTTAAGCCCTCAGCAAATTGGATTTGGAGACCCCTTAAATCCAATGGTGCATCAACTGTTCTCAAGAGAATTCATTATATTGATGCACGAGGCACAACCAAGTCAGTAATGACTTGGATATCTCAAGGAAACTAATTCTTTTGTTTATGTGCAGGGACATTCACCAACAGATCATGAAGATCAAGGATATTCAGATAGTGGGTGTTCAAGGCACATGATAGGCAACATGTCTTATCTTTCCAACTTTCAATCAATTGATGGTGGATATGTTACCTTTGGAGGAGGAATTGGTGGAAAGATTACTGGTAAAGGTACTATCAAAACCAGTAAATTAGATTTTGAAGATGTGTACTATGTGCAAGAGCTTAAGTATAATCTCTTTAGTGTCTCACAAATGTGTGACAAAAAGAACAAAGTTCTTTTTACTGACACTGAATGTCTTGTACTTTCTTCTGATTTTAAGATGCCTGATGAAAGTCAAGTACTTCTTAAAATTCCAAGAAAGGGCAACATGTACAGTGTTGATATGAACAACATTGTTCCTAAAGAGGCTCTAACTTGTCTTGTTGCAAAGGCCACATTGGATGAGTCTATGTTATGGCATCGGAGGCTTGGTCATATTAATTTCAAAACCATAAATCAGATTGTTAAGAATGGTTTGGTAAGAGGTTTACCTCAGAAACGATTTGAAAATGATCAAACATGCATTGCTTGTCTTAAAGGCAAACAACACAAAGCCACTTGTAAGCCCAATATTTTTAACTCTATCAATCAATCATTGTTTATGCTTCATATGGACTTATTTGGACCTGTTTCAGTAAGTAGTATAATGCATAAGAGATATTGTCTTGTTATAACTGATGACTATAGCAGATTTACATGGGTTTTCTTTTTAGCTACTAAGGATGAGACACCTAACATCCTTAAGACTTTCATTACTGAAATAGAAAACCTAGTAAGCAAAAGAGTAAAAGTCATTAGATGTGATAATGGGACAGAGTTCAAGAATAGAGTTATGGATGATTTCTGCAAAGAAAAAGGTATTAGGAGAGAATTTAGTGTTGCTAGAACTCCACAACAGAATGGAGTAGCTGAAAGAAAGAATCGAACACTAATAGAAGCTGCTAGAACTATGTTGGCTGACTCTAAGTTGCCTATAACTTTTTGGGCTGAAGCAGTAAACACTGCTTGTTATGTCCAGAACAGAGTTTTAGTAGTACAACCTCACAATAAGACATCATATGAACTTTTTAGAGGTAGAACTCCTGCAATAGGATTTCTTAGACCTTTTGGATGTCATGTGACAATTTTGAATACCTTAGACCATTTAGGAAAGTTTGATGGTAAAGCAGATGAAGGTTTCTTTGTTGGATATTCTCTCAATAGCAAAGCATTTAGAGTATACAACACAAGAACTAGGAAAGTAGAGGAAAACCTACATGTGGAGTTTTTAGAAAACAAATCCAATGTAGAAGGTCAAGGACCAAAATGGCTATTTGATCTTAAGTATCTAACCAATTCCATGAATTATGTACCTATTGTTGCAGAAACTAATGATTTTACAGGTTCACAAGCAACATATGAGGCAAGGTTAGAAAAGGAGTCAAATCAAGATTATGTGATGATGCCAATATGGTCAAGTACAAGTGTGGAATCAACTTCAATAATTGGTGAATCTTCTTTTGGTACAGCTAAAGAAGGTGTTGAAGATGAAAGCACAGAAGATGGAACAAAGGATCAAGAAAATAGCTCTGTTGTTGATAATGCTGCTCAAGCAGAATTAACAAAGGAAGCAGAATTAACAGAAAATGATTCTGCTGCTGGCCCTTCAGAAACAAAGGAAGCAGAATTAACAGAAGATGAGGTGGATTTAACCAATCTCCCTCCTGATTATCAAGTTCCTTCCACACCTCACACAAGAATTCACAAAGTCCACTCCCTGGAAAATGTGATTGGAGATGTACAATCTGGTGTGAAGACAAGACAACAATTGATGTCTTCAGACCAATAAGGGCTTCTTGATGCCCTTTATGCTTCAAAACAGCATGAGTTTTCAAACTCTTGCTTGTTTGTATGTTTTCTCTCACAAGATGAACCAAAGAACATTCTTAAAGCCCTAGATGATTCAAGCTGGGTAGAGGCTATGCAAGAGGAGCTTCTTCAGTTCAAGATTCAAAAGGTTTGGGTGCTAGTTGATTTACCTAAGGGTGTAAGGGTAATTGGCACTAGATGGGTTTTCAGAAATAAAAGGGATGAAAGGGGCATAGTGATTAAGAATAAGGCTAGATTAGTAGCCCAAGGGTACACACAAGAAGAAGGTATAGACTATGAAGAGGTGTTTGCTCCAGTAGCAAGAATTGAGGCAATTAGGCTTTTCTTAGCTTATGCTTCATTTATGAACTTCACAGTTTACCAAATGGATGTCAAGAGTGCATTTTTATATGGTTCTATTGAAGAAGAGGTTTATGTCTCACAACCTCCAGGCTTCACTGAACCTGACCATCCAGACAAAGTGTACAAGGTAGTTAAAGCTCTCTATGGCCTTCATCAGGCACCACGAGCTTGGTATGCAACACTAGCTTCCTACTTATTAGAGAATGGATTTCAAAGAGGGAAGATTGATCAGACACTTTTCATCAAACGACACAAGAAGGATCTTCTGTTAGTGCAGGTGTATGCGGATGACATTATCTTTGGATCTACAAGGAAGGAGATGTGTTTAGAGTTTGAGAAGCTTATGAAAGATAAGTTTCAAATAAGTTCTATGGGAGAACTTACATTCTTTTTGGGTCTGCAAGTTAAGCAATCATCTGAAGGCATGTTTATTAGTCAAGATAAATATGTTGCAGAGATACTTAGAAAATTTCAATTTGCTGATTCAAAAGTAGCAAGCACACCAATGGACTCCGAGAAGCCACTTCTTAAAGATGCAGATGGAGAGAATGTGAATGTACACACTTATAGATCTATGATAGGCTCTTTGATGTACCTTACATCATCTAGACCTGATATCATGTTCTCTGTTTGTGCTTGTGCAAGATTTCAAGTCACTCCAAAGGTTTCTCATTTAACTGTAGTCAAGAGAATTTTTAGATATCTCAAGGGTCAACCAAGGTTGGGTCTATGGTATTCAAGGGAATCACCTTTTGACTTGGTAGCATATTCGGATAGTGATTCTGTTGGTGCTAGCTTGGACAGAAAGTCAACAACTGGAGGACGTCAATTCCTTGGGTGTAGACTTATCTCATGGCAGTGTAAGAAGCAAAATATTGTGGCTAATTCAACAACTGAAGCTGAATATGTAGCTGCTGCAAGTTGTTGTGGTCAAGTTCTATGGCTTCAAAACCAACTTCTTGATTATGGGTACAATTTCATGAACACTGTCATTCATATTGATAATAGTAGTAAAATTTGCATTATTAAAAATCCAGTGCAACATTCTAAAACAAAACACATTGAAATTAGACATCACTTTATTAGAGATTGCAATGAGAAAAAGTTAGTTCAAGTAATGAAAATAGCTTCAGATCATAACTTTGCAGATCTTCTTACAAAAGCTTTTTGTAATACCTGAAATTCAGAAACCATATAAATGACCAAATTACCCCTGAAACTTTAAAAATAAATTAAAACTCTTATAAAGCACCAAATTAATTCTAAATCTCTGGTAACGAATTTCATATGAAGTAAATTAATTCTGGGACAACATTTTTTATATTTTCGCATGTCCAGAAAATTTATGTTACACCTCAAAATACCATATAATAATCGAAAATAAATTATATTTAATTAATTATATTTTAAAAATCATTAAAGTAAGGATAATAACAAATTAATTAGGGAAATGACCAAAAAAATTCAAAGTTCTGATTTTGTCAATTATTGGGCCGAATATACAGCCATCCCTCCCCCTAATCTCGGTCAATTCCATTTATTTAATTAAATCCCATTATTTTCCTCCCAAAACCCTAAAGTCGACACACACAAATTCACACACACTTGATCCGATTTTCTGGAGGTCCTAGCGTAATTTTACCACGTTAATCTGAGTATAAGGAAGGGGAGAAAAATAAGTTCTGGGTTGTGGAATAGCTGGTTCGATCGTGGCATAATTTCTTGGTCGGTTTTATTCATCCGAAAGGTAATAAATCCTTACAACAAATCCGTACGTTCTAAAATCGTTTTGATATTTTTATGATGTTAATTAGATCACATATGACTCACATAAATTAATAGAATCGAATCATGCAAGATTATATGATCGAATGAATTATTGAGATAAAAAAACGTGAATAAAATACAAACGGGTTCATACGATTTTCTGGGTTGTGTTATTAATTTTTCTGGGTTCTAATATAATCATAACACTCTGGAAAAATGATCTTTTGATTGATTGAAGCTTAGATCGATCATGGTTAATTTTGTGTTTCAATCGGGTTTTGAGAAAAATAGAGAAAAATATAAAAAAAGCCCTAGAACCGATTAGGGTTAGGGCTTATGTGATGAAATCTGGACATTTAATGCAGTACTATGATTACATAATTATTGGTTTAATGATTGGGATCAATTAGGGTTAGGTTTTGTTAATAAAATGTTTACCGATTTAGAAATTTAAAATTATAAGGGGCTGTTTTGTAAATTCTGAAACTTGGGGGATATTTTTGTAATGTATTTTAGACCAGTTACTTTTCGTATAAAATATAAGTTGGGGGTGCTATGTGTAAAATTTGAAAGAAAAGGATTTATTTGCTAATAAATGGTTCGAATTGAATTAAATTAAAATGGAGGGACTAAAAGTGTAAATTATGGAAACTTAAGGTTTTTTCTGTGTAAATAATGATATTAGAGATGTAATGTGTAAATTTGGATATTTAAGGGGTTGATATGTTATTATTAATAAATTATGATTTAAATTGTAGTTTTGTAAATTAAAGGGACTAATTGTGTAAATTATGAAACTTGAGGATATAATTCGTACCATATGTTAATTGTAAGGGTATATTCTGTAATTTGGTAAAATAAGGTGCTTGATGTGTAAATATAATAATTGTAAGGGTTAAATTGTGAATTATGTAATTATGAGGTTTATTTTATAAATTAAATAACTAAAGGGGTATAAATTGTAAAATTGATAAACTTAAGGGATTAAAAGTGTCATTCTGAATAACTTCTGTATTAAATGAGTAAATTGAGATATTTTCATATTAGACCCTTGAACTTTGGCATATTGACATTTAAAACCCTAAGAGATGGAAACTTACTAATTCTAGAAAGTTACTAAAAATGGAAAGCCGACTAAAATAAGTAATCTGAATTGAACAAGCTATTAATAAAACATATCATGAATTCATGTAGATCCACTGAAGACGGAGTTGCTTCCGACCTTGTTGTTCTGTTGTGTTTTCATTTGCGGTATAAGGTACAGATATTCTGAACCTTCTCACAGGTTTCTCATGATCTCTTTCATTTTCTGATCTGTCAGTTTCTGTATTAATGCCATTGCTATGATTCCCTTTACTTGAACCTTTCATATGATTCCCTTGCCTATAAATCCCTGATTAGAACCTTATTATAAGAATTTGATTATGAACCCTTCTGACATGTTATCTGATTCTGAGTTCCCTTGATAAACTGAACCCTGTTTTATTCCTTGATACTTGACATGATTCGTTCTTCACCTTGTGACCTGAATATGCAAACCTCTGAATACCCTAAAGATTCATTTTGACATTTTAACTGAAATTGGAAACTTTCCTTAATGATATGAAAATGTTTTTGAAAAGCTTTTGAGTACGATGTTATAAACAGCACTAAAGGTTTTATGAAAATTTCTTTTAAAGACTATATGTATAAGAAGGTTTTACCAAACATCATTTTATGAAAGTCACTGAAAGATTATTTAAATACAAGTTTAATATGAAACCTTTGAATTAAAATCTTTTCTATGAACCTATAAACCTTTTGATTATGAACCTTTGATATGACCTATTGAACCTTGATTTGAACCTTATTCTAAACCTGGTTATAAACTCTTGTTTTGAAACTTAATTTGAACTTTGATATAAGTATTAATCTGATATACACTTCTGTAACATCTGACATGGACCTTATAATCTGAACCTTTTGACATGACCCTCTGTTTATGACATGATACTTGACCTTTGACCCACGGTTTGATACCCGAGCCACCTCACTAGGCATGAGGGTTTCATGTCCATGTCATTGATGCACCGATGGCATGACTCTAGGGCAGGAGAGTGATGACCTGTCCCGTCCCTGACTTTATCTGATTTGGTGTATATTGGTAGACTCTGGCCACCTGGGGCGTATGGATGCATCCTAGATTTGTTCTGTTTCTGTTATCTGTTTATATTATCTGTTATATCTCTGGTGACTGATGGTGTGTGCGATACACGTCTTTCACAACCTCTGGGAGCTAGCTACTCCATATATATTTGATACATGAGGACACCCCTCATATTATCTGGTTACTGAGAGGACACCCCTCTGATTGATGATGATGGCATGGTTATATATTATATCTCTGTTTCTGGGCTCGTGGTGGATTACTGTTTTCCTTTATCATATACATTTACTTACCTTGACCCTTATTATATCTTGCACTGTTTCCCTTTACCTTTATCTATCTATTATTCCCTATCCCTTTATCCTTACTCCTTTATTTATCCTTTAACTCTGATTATATCTGCATGACTTATATTTCTGACACTCTGTACTATTCTTTATTACTGCTTTGTTACCGTTATATCTGTTCACTGAGCTCTCGTAGCTCAGCCGCATTTCTTTTCCTGCGGCAGGTTTTAGTAGGAAGCTGGGTATGAGTGGAGAGTACCATTGGACTTAGAAGACTACACTGTGATAGTTATTTTGTTATAGAGATGACTTGAAGAATTTATATTTTCAGACTTAGTATTTATTCCTCTGTAAACTTTGTATTTCCTTGTAATTTCTTGTAACCTTTGTATTCCTTTGTATTATTGAAGATGTATGATTGTGTATATTTCTGATATGTCACCATTGTTGTGACATCCCTACCCTTGTCGGGTCGGGGTGTTACACTTTTGATGTTGTAAGATTTCAGTACTTGGTAGCAAGTATTGGAATGCTTAATCTTTGAATTTTTCAATCTGATGTGTTTTTGTATATAAATTTTTGTTTGTGCTGTTAGATTTCTCAGTTAATGCTGCTATTATAAAAGTTTGTGCTGGTAGTAAAAATTTAAATTATGTTATTCATACAGTTAGTCCTATAATTATTCTAATTCAAGACAAGTACTTTGTACATTGTTCTTTTGGTTTTCGACTAACAATTTCAGGTATGAACATTGAACACAAAGGAATCTTCAAGTGAAATGGAAGCAGCAGAATGATGATACTAGTTGCTAACATAATAGGTTCATGATAGAAAGAGTTTGGGAATTTAAAACTCCTTGAAACTTCTTTCTTGAAACCTGATTATGATATTTCACATTGAATTGATGACTTAGTTGATCAGAAAGTAACTGATACAACTCACTTTCTATCATTTTATACTTTCAAGTATAATGAGCAAGTCTAAGGACATCTGATAGAAAGAACAGCTGGTAAAAGTGAATGTAACACTTGTGTTAGAGGCAACAATTGCTATGAGCTGGAAACCCTGTCAAGAAAGCCTTTTGAATAGGTTTATCTGTACACAGGCAGTTATTTATAACTGAAAATATTGGTTCTCACACAACGAGAGGTTGCTTTAAACCGAAATATTGATTAAGTGTCTGTAACTACACTTGATCCTTTCAAAATGGTTGGAAGCAGTATGATTTTCAATAATAAAATCATATGCATACTGCTAAAAGTCAAAAGTTTTCTTAAAACGGATTTTAGGAATAAAATGACTCAGAAAACCATCAAATGATGGATTATGAGTTATTGCCCCATGATTCACCACTGATTGCGTGGTTTTGTAACCTTACAACAGGTTTTACCTCTCGAGGGATCTCAAGAGGCTTACAACCCCACCAGGCAGTGTACCTGACCGATGTAGTATAGTGTAGTGGTAAGTACGGGGGATTGATCGTTCTCCACAGGGAATAGTGTTCGTTAGGTATGAAAGGCTACTCTAATTAGGTCTAAGGGTTGAGGAAGATTCTTTTTATGTTTTTATAATTTTTATGAAAGCAAGTAAAATCTCGGTTTTGAAGGAGTGGGCGGAATTAGTTGCTAGTCAACTAACCCAAATTACTACAAATGCAAATAAAATAAAATAACAAAAATGAAAAGTGGTGAGAAACTTATGTGTAGAGAAATGTGTTTACTTAGATTTCCTTACTCCCTAACTATCTTTTACCGGTTAATTAGTGTGTATTAGTCGCGTGGATGACGGGTGTATTCCTTAATACCATTCGTGGGGTGGCGTACTTACTTCCCCAAACTCTACAAGCTCCTACTTCACTCCTATGTCGAGCCGGCTAGGAAGCTCCTAACATGGGATCACTAGAATTCGCTTGTGCATTAAATACAACCATAAAAACCTTTAGTACGCGTTTGGTTCATGTTTCTTAAGACGTTCAAGCAAGTTACCGAATAGGAAGTTAGCCAGTTTTCTTAAGCCTAACATAGATAAACAATCATCCAATACAACTAACAACACACTAACAACCAATAATCAATAGCTAGGTTTCATTAGATCTAAGCAAACACAAGATAAAATTAGCCTAACATGTTAAACAAAAGACAAGCATAAGATAGAATCAAACAACACATAGACATATTGAATGATTAATTGATAACTTATCTTTCAATGAAACATGGAAGATCTCAAGGCAAAAAGCCCTGAAAAAGTAGCTAAAATCGTCTTAGGGTTTTATCCCAAAATTCCACACACTAAGCTCTCCCTTAATGACAAAAAATTAGAAAACTATATATAGACTTTTGGATCTGACGGCGTCACCTTATGCATTGTGACGCCGTCACCTCGCCGCTTTTAGGGTTCCCGGGTGACCTTCTTGACGCCGTCCCTCTTTAGCTCTTCAAAAATCCATTCTGGCCTATCAAGGCTTGACGCCGTCCCCTTATGATTTAAGCCGTGACGCCCTTGATTTAGTTAAAGCGTGACGCCGTCAGAATTCTCATGCTAACTCACTGGCCCGTCATGAGTAAATTTCACATCCCACTTTTCTTGCCAAGGCATGACGCCGTCAAGAGTTGATTCTGACGCCGTCAAAGGTAACTTTCAGCCGATTTTGAGACTTTGCCGTTTTCTTCACTTTAATGCTCCAAAAACGTCCAAAATGCCTCCTTTTCCAGATTTCTCCTCAAAAGTACCTAAAATGACAAAAGGAACGATTTAGGGCAATATTTGATCAAATAAATACGATTTCGGGCTTAAATGACCCCTTAAAAGCGGTACACTTTTCGCCTCATCAAATACCCTTACACTTGAGATTTGCTTGTCCTCAAGCAAATGCGCTTTTATTCTAATCAAAATACAAGTTAGGGGTCATTTAATGCTAACATAAAAGTAATTACAACAAATATTCGTTCCACTTTAATCATAATAAGCACGGAGATTACAAACTAGCACCTCACAAGTAGTGTTTAGATACTCACATCTCTCAAGTGTCATCAAAATAAATCTCATAAATGAAAACGGAAAATATCTCTCACTACCTGTCATAGCAAATAGATTACCATAGGCTTGGGAAAGGATCGAAAACCTCCTCCACTAGGCGTAAGCACCTAAGATAAACTATCAAAGAGGGCTTTTAAATGGGTTATAACGTTAGGTGTAGGGAAAAGGAAAACACGGTTTTGTTGGATAAAGGATATTTTGCTGGTGGCGAGTTAAAAATCTTGATCAATTACATGTACTATACAATGTTGCTAAGCCAAGACTAGACTCGATCTTAAGCTAGAAACAAAATAACAAAATAACAAAAATATAAAACAAACATAAAATAAAACGGGATGGTAGTCCGTATGTTTTTTTTATTTTTCATTTTCTCATTTTTTTGTGTTTTTCTTGATTTTTTTTTTTTTTTTTTTTTTGCATACACTTTTACCCTACCATCCAAAATAATACATCATAGGGGCGTTGCATTCCCCTTACACTTGAATTTTTACATAACTTTACAAATACTAATCTAATGACTCGAATTAAGATAATTGAAAAACTTGGAGTACTTTTAAAACATTTAGCACATATGGGGGTAATAAATGATGTTCTTCCCCATTACTCCATTACACTAGTACTTAACCCATGAGTCCCAATCGTCCCAAAACAATATGTACAAGGATATGACTCGACTTAGCAACCATGTAATCAACTAGATAATTAACTTGGGTTTAAACAAATGTTGTAACAATAATGCACTAAAGATGAGTGCATACAAGGTAGGCTAAGGCGATTTGGGTGTACATTTAAGTGGGGTGTAACAAATTCTTCCTTTAAGTAAAATGCTTAAAGGTCGAAACGAAAAGATAGGCTCTGAGGGGTGTACTAGGGGTATCGTGTACTAAAAATGAGTACAACGCAAAGGGTGTGGGAGAATTACTTGACCAATGTAGCCAATGTAATTATAACAAAAACACAGGTGTAAAACAATGGGTTAATCCTAATGCCTCTTATCATGTAGTAAATCTAACTACACGAATGTAGTCTCACTTGTGGCCTTGGAATGGTCCTAACGCAAGTTCTAGAATCTAAGTGCTACCGGTACACACATCATAGCATAAATGCTTTTCCTACCAATTCTAGGGGCGAACCTCACATATTTGGGGTGGAAAATTTTTTAGTGGTACGGTTTTTTGTGCTAGTCATATAACTCCCTATCCATGAGACGCTCATTAAGATCAAAGTTTCACTCCTATATGTTGTAAAAAATTTTAAATTTGGCACTAAAATTACCTTAACAAGTATTTATCTCAGTTTTATTACACATCTACTATCAAACAAACAAAGATCAAGCGCAATGGCATTCTCTAAAATCGCACTTTTACCCTCCCCTTACACTTAAGATGAACATTGTCCCCAATGTTCAAATAACAAGATGTAAAAGAAAAAAATAAAAGAATGAAATCAAATACTCCCCTGATTCGCTCGTTGGATAGTGAAATTACACGGTTAAATCTTCCTCCAAAGTAATGTAGAAGCTCCATGACTAATGCATCGCCATAAGCTTGATTCCATAAACATCTCCTTGTCCAAAATAACCTGTTGAACCTGAGAAAACAAACACGAAAACCTGCATAACATCGGCGGGATAAAATCTATATATAAGGATATAATGCTTGTGGAATGATAATTTTGCAGATTCCTGGAGATTATAAGTTGGAGATTTAATAAAAACTTTTCTAAAAACAAAACTTTCAAAAATTTCTGGAAATTAAATCTGACGCCGTCAGGTTATAACTCCTGACGCCGTCAGAAATGACCTGACAAAAATTTTCATTTTAAGTTTCCGGAAAATTTCTGGAAAAACCTTTACCTTACTTCCTGGAAATCCTGCAAAACATCATTATGACTCGATACAAGCATTTGACTCAAACAAATACAAATATGTATGTTAATTTATTATTATTACGATTCATGTTCATATGTGTTCTAATAAACCGATTTAGATTTCCCTTACACTTATCTTTTGCAAAATACCTTTATATGTAGTTAAGACGAAGTTAAAAACAACATAAAGCATTTTCACAAATTACTTTTGAACATGAATCAATACTAATAAAAATTAAACACACATACGGAAAATAAAATCAAACAAACAAATAAATAAACACACAAAGCAAATAAAACAAATAAAGCTTGGGTTGCCTCCCAAGAAGCGCTTTTCTTTATTAACGAGTCTTGTAGCTAGACTCAAAGTCACGCACATTACGTGACTCCATCATCGGTCACGGTTCCTAGGCCATTCTCCTTCCCGGTTTTATATTCCGGCCCTAATTTCAAACAATCCTTGTAGAAACCGAATATCCTTTTCATAACATAGTCTACTCCTTTACTTCTATCCTCATCATTCCTATAGTAGACCGCTTGCTTGAGCTCCTTCTCAACATTTGACAAGTGTTGGAATTGTTCTATCTTATATGGCATTTGGTAGCTTACTTCATCGGTCTCATCCTTAAATCTAACTATCCCTAAGGAGGGTTCATAAGTCATTCTAGAGACCTCAACAAATGGTTTTCCAAAAACCACTTGAGTCAAGGATGCATCGACTATTGGGCGGATATCTTCTACAATTACAAAGTCGGTGACATAGGTGAAGTTTCCTACATAAACCGGTAATCCCTTAACTCTTCCCGTGAAGTTACTCATCCAACCCTTGTCAGGGAGCATCCTATACCCAAGTTGATTCTTCATTATCAAGTTGTAGTGGGCTCTAGTCATGATGTTTATGGGTGATCTAAGGTCGATGTAAGCTTTCCATACATGCAAATGTCCGATGTTGCATGGTATGTTGAGATTAGAAGGGTCGCCCATTTTTATAATTGGTCTACCTAGGAAGTATGGTGTCTCGGGGTCATCGAATAAGTCTGTATGATATGCGCGCTCTTCCTTAGTGGGTAGCCTATTGAAGTAGTCCTCATCATCATCTACTTCTTCAATCTCACTTTTCCTAACTTCCTTATCAACCTCGACTTTCTTAACCTCATCCTTAGGTTCAATTTCTATCCTACCCTCATTCTTGTCACTTTCTTCCATGCTCCTATCGATTGGTTTAATAGTGACAACGTTGACGAAGTGGACATGTTTGGATGAAGAAGGGTCTTTGACTTGGGGTCCGCTATTTGTGTTCCTAGCGTCCTTATGTGGAGGTGATAGCACTTGGTTATTGAGGGCTTTCAACAAGTTGTCAATTTTGTTAGTCATCTCCGTTTGTTGCTGATTGAATTCGGATTCGAATCTAGCTATCCGAGCTTCTTGAGATGCAATAAATTGGGACATCAATCCTTCAAGATGATTGGTACTACCATTTCCGGAAGGATTGTTGTTGAAAGTACGGTTCGAGTTGGAACCGCTTGATTGGAAACGATTAGGTGGGTTGGAAGAATTGGTTTGTTGTGTGTTTTGGTTTTGTTTCCACCTAAGGTTCGGGTGATTTTTCCATGAGGGGTTGTATGAATCACCATAAAGGTTTGGCTCGGGTTTGAAAGTGTACCACTTGTCTCCCGCTCCGTCGGTACGCGAGGATGCGTAGTCCACAAAAGCTTGTTCGGGGAGTTCCATGCAATCACGAGTGTCGTGGGGACCACTACATAATTCACATGAAGAAGTGATTTTGTTCACTTGGCTTGAAGGTTTAGGAGCCTCGTAGGATTTCATGAGAAACTTGACTTGGTCTTCAAGTTCTATGATCCTACGGTCGGAAGTGCTTGAATTGTTAGAAGGCAAAGATATTGCCTTGACCGTTTTATTCAAATCACGGGGATCACTCCAACTTTCGTTGTCATAAAGAGCAAGATCCTCTAGGAGAGCCCATGATTGTTCCGCACTTAGATCACGTAGCTTGCCACCGGCCGATTGGTCAATGGTTTGCCTCGTGTAGAGATTGATATGGTCATAGAAGATTTGGACTTGGAGCCAAAGTTCTATGCCATGGTGAGGGACCTTTTGGAGTAAGTCCTTGAATCGAGTCCATGCCTCGTAGAGAGTTTCGCCTTGACGTTGTTGGAACATCAAGATATCATTCCTTAGCTTGGTAGTTCTTCCCGGTGGGAAAAACTGAGCAAGGAAACGAGTGGTGAGATCATCCCAAGAGGTGATGGATCCTGCGGGTTGACGTTCTAGCCACTGACTAGCTTGGTCCCGCAGAGAGAATTGAAAGAGACGCAATCGGGTCATCTCTCGAGTGGCAACATCAAGGTCTATAGAATCAACGATTTTAAGAAAGTCCTTGAGATGTTGATTAGGATCTTCAGAACGAAGTCCATGGAATGCGCATCCGCTTTGCACCAACCGGATGGTGTCGGATCACAAGGGTGTGATATTGGCTCCTTGAGTGAGCTCAATGGTGTTTCGATAGCCATGGTGGCTAGGACGGGAATACTCTCCTAAAGTACGGGCTCTAGGAGGTGGTGGTGGTTGTTGTGGTGGTGGGTTGTGTGGGTTAAGGATATTACCATCTTCCATGATGTCGGACGGTATGGTTACGAACAAAGACACGAAGAAAATAGATAGACTAAAGAAAACCTAGAAAAATAAAACAAAAATCTCACTAGAAAGGAATCTAGTGAGTAGACCTAATAGAAATAAAAATTCAACCTAAACAATAACTATTCCCCGGCAGCGGCGCCAAAAACTTGATTGCGTGGTTTTGTAACCTTACAACAGGTTTTACCTCTCGAGGGATCTCAAGAGGCTTACAACCCCACCAGGCAGTGTACCTGACCGATGTAGTATAGTGTAGTGGTAAGTATGGGGGATTGATCGTTCTCCACAGGGAATAGTGTTCGTTAGGTATGAAAGGCTACTCTAATTAGGTCTAAGGGTTGAGGAAGATTCTTTTTATGTTTTTATAATTTTTATGAAAGCAAGTAAAATCTCGGTTTTGAAGGAGTGGGCGGAATTAGTTGCTAGTCAACTAACCCAAATTACTACAAATGCAAATAAAATAAAATAACAAAAATGAAAAGTGGTGAGAAACTTATGTGTAGAGAAATGTGTTTACTTAGATTTCCTTACTCCCTAACTATCTTTTACCGGTTAATTAGTGTGTATTAGTCGCGTGGATGACGGGTGTATTCCTTAATACCATTCGTGGGGTGGCGTACTTACTTCCCCAAACTCTACAAGCTCCTACTTCACTCCTATGTCGAGCCGGCTAGGAAGCTCCTAACATGGGATCACTAGAATTCGCTTGTGCATTAAATACAACCATAAAAACCTTTAGTACGCGTTTGGTTCATGTTTCTTAAGACGTTCAAGCAAGTTACCGAATAGGAAGTTAGCCAGTTTTCTTAAGCCTAACATAGATAAACAATCATCCAATACAACTAACAACACACTAACAACCTATAATCAATAGCTAGGTTTCATTAGATCTAAGCAAACACAAGATAAAATTAGCCTAACATGTTAAACAAAAGACAAGCATAAGATAGAATCAAACAACACATAGACATATTGAATGATTAATTGATAACTTATCTTTCAATGAAACATGGAAGATCTCAAGGCAAAAAGCCCTGAAAAAGTAGCTAAAATCGTCTTAGGGTTTTATCCCAAAATTCCACACACTAAGCTCCCCCTTCATGACAAAAAATTAGAAAACTATATATAGATGTTTGGATCTGACGGCGTCACCTTATGGATTGTGACGCCGTCACCTCGCCGCTTTTAGGGTTCCCGGGTGACCTTCTTGACGCCGTCCCTCTTTAGCTCTTCAAAAATCCATTCTGGCCTATCAAGGCTTGACGCCGTCGGACCTTGAACGTGACGCCGTCCCCTTATGATTTAAGCCGTGACGCCCTTGATTTGGTTAAAGCGTGACGCCGTCAGAATTCACATGCTAACTCACTGGCCCGTCATGAGTAAATTTCACATCCCACTTTTCTTGCCAAGGCATGACGCCGTCAAGAGATGATTCTGACGCCGTCAAAGGTAAATTTCAGCCGATTTTGAGACTTTGTCGTATTCTTCACTTTAATGCTCCAAAAACGTCCAAAATGCCTCCTTTTCCAGATTTCTCCTCAAAAGTACCTAAAATGACAAAAGGAACGATTTAGGGCGATATTTGATCAAATAAATACGATTTCGGGCTTAAATGACCCCTTAAAAGCGGTACACTTTTCGCCTCATCATTCACCACTCATAGGAGGTTACACACCTAGAAGTGATGAGGGCAGCAAACTAACTTTTAAGGAATTGATGGCTTCATGTACAATATTGTCTGACAACAAGTTCTAATTGGTAGATCAGATGATAGTGAGAGATCTTCCAAACAGGGGAGGATGAAAGAAAGGTCTTGGAAGAAGGAAAGGTTCTTTGAATCCCAAGGAAAGATACATTTTGGTACATGGTGAGAAATCTTCAAAGTCCAGAGGAAGAATAACCAATAAAGGAAGATTGTTTAGGTTTTAGGGGAAGAAAACAGATCAAGTTCAATCAGAAAAGACATGGTAGTTGAAAATGACAAAAAAAGAGCTGGAGTATTTTATATATTCAGAAGGGATGAAGCATTCAAAAGGAGAAAGTTCTATCTAGGAGCTTTCAGTTTCAATTTCAGTTCACTACGTTTGTTCATCACTTGCAAAAGCATGCTCAAAGATGATTTCACTTGTTGAAACAAGCATCCAAGATACACAGCACCATTGTCTCTTATGATTCCTCCATCCAAAGAAATTGCACCATCTTTTAGTCCAAGATTGGAGCAAAGAACGTGTTGATATTGTTGAAAGTCAAAGATCAGAAAGCAGATGAGTTACTGAGATAGATATTAATCTCACAGAATAGAAGAAAGTTCAGATCAAGGGTCTGTCTATGAAGTGTTTGAAAGATCTTCACAATTCCTCATTTAATTCAGAAAAACATGTTGAATAGGATTCATATGTTTAGGGGAGGATTGTTGGGAATTAAATATTCTGAAGATTAAGTATCGGGAAATTCTCTTTAGTGGTTAATTCTGGTAGCAGCTAGTTAAGTCTGGTGAGTATCTCGTTAAGTCTGCTAGTGTTAAATCTGGTTAAATCTGCTGGTTAAGTCTGGTCGTTCAAGATTAAGTTTGGTGGCTATATCTAGTGTTAATTCTGGTGAGTAACAGAATTAAGTCTGCTCTACGATCGTTAAGTCTTCTTGCTGGATGGATAAGTACACAAAAGTCAAATACTTTTAGTAGAAAATATCTTTGTATAAGTGTTGAGTAAACAATTTGTATACTCTTAAGTGCATGACTAGATACATATACAAGTTGTATGTGTAAGATACATGTTGTATCTTTGAGTACTTACACACGACTTAACATACTCATGTAGTAGACATGTGTTGATTGACAAGACTTAACAATATTGTAAAGATCTTCCTTGGACTATAAAAGGAAGATCTTAGCTTAGTCATATGAGTGACCGAGAAAATTGATTTGGAAAAAGTAAATGCTATCATTACAACATCTCAAGAACATAGAACAATCACAACATAAGCATATCAAACCTTTGTATCATTATCAATAATACTAATCGTTTGGTGAAATCCTTTCATGTGTTCTTTGTTAATCACACAAGCATAACTGTTCCATTTCCATAACCAAAATAAACCTTCTAAGTGTGGTTAAGTAGATTCCGCATACTTAATCATATTAACTCAATATATCATATACACAAAGTTACAAAGGTTTAACCACCTTACCGTGTATCGAATCCTAACAATACCACGGGGTGATTGATGAACTTGCAATCCTAGAAAGAACTTAAGTTCACCCATCATGGACATCTCAAAATTTTGTTTCATTAGTTTAGCAAAAGCGTTTGAGTACTTTTTATGAGTTGAACCAAAAATGATGTCATCTACATAAATTTGAACCATTAAGATGTCCTCCCCGTGTGTCTGTATAAATAAGGTAGGGTCAACTGAGCCTTTAGTGAAATGATTAGCAAGTAGAAATGCAGACAGTTTATCGTACCATCCCTCGGGGCTTGTTTAAGGCCGTAGAGGGCTTTCTTGAGCCGGTAGACATGATTCGGATGTTCTGGGTCGACGAAGCCTTCTGGTTGTGTGACGTACACCTCTTCACGGAGTTGTCCATTTAAGAGTGCCGTCTTCACGTCCATTTGATATACAGTGATATTCTTGTGAGCTGCGTATGCTAGAAACATTCAAACGACCTCAAGTCTTGCCACTGGTGTGAAAGATTCCTCGAAGTCGATTCCTTCCTCTTGACTGAATCCTTTAGCGACCAACCAGGACTTGTTACGAATAACCGTGCCATCCGCATCCAACTTATTCTTCCAGATCCATTTCAGCCCGACAACGTAAACCCCATCTGGTCTTTCTACCAATTCCTAAACTTCCAACCTCTTGAATTGATCAAGTTCTTCTTGCATCGACTCAATCCAATTTTCGTAGGTAAGGGCTTCTTTAATGTTTTTGGGTTCTGTCTGACAAACGATGAGTGCATAAATGCAAGTTTCACCGTCTGAGTGGAGTCGTTTACGTATCATGACTAGGTTTTCTGGATTGCCAATGACATTGACTAGAGGGTGATCCTTAGTCCATTTGTGGGTAGAAGGGTAGTGTTGAAAGTTTTGATGCATATGTGACGGATCCAAATTGCTCGTGGACGACTCTCCAATGTCTGGAATGGTGGGAGCCGGAGCAAATGGATTGAAGAAGGCATTGCCGTCATAATCTGCTGGTGTGGGTACTTCATGAGAAGGTAGAGGGGGATCTTCAGCTGCATTTACACAGCTAGAAGCTGTTTGATCTACTGATGATGATGTTTCTGCTTGAGGTGCATCTTCAGCAACTGATGTGGTGGTAGTCACTAGTGTATCAGGTGCTTGATTGTTGACGAGTTGTGCAGCGGAACTTGTGGATACATCAGACGCACGACTAACGATAGTATCATCAAACAACGGAGCAAACAAATCCTCTAAGTCTTTGCGGTTAAGAGAGAAAGATGCAGCTGAAGGATCAGGAAAGTTTAGACAGTTAGAATCGGGTCCTAAGCTGTTTTGCTCAGAAGCCATATCGGTGAGCTCATCGAAATTAGCATGTATAGTCTCCTGAATTTCTCGGGTTCAACGGTTCCAGATTCTAAATCCTTTTGAATTTTCAAAATATCCGACGAAAATCCCTATATCCGCTTTGGCTTTTAATTTTCCAAGGTCATCACGATCATTCATTGGATAGCAGAGAGCCCCAAAGACATGAAAGTAATTTATATTCGGTTTTCTTCTGTGAACAATCTCATATGGAGTTTTGGTGTGCCTTTTGGTGATCATACATCTGTTTTGGGTGTAGCAGGCAGTTGAAACGGCTTCAGCCCATAGAAAATCCGGTAATTGAGCATTTATCAACATCATTCTTGCGGCTTCCACTAACGTTCGGTTTCGTCTTTCGACCACTCCATTCTGTTCTGGGCTGCGTGCAATTGATGTTTGATGTTCAATCCCAACTTTCTCATAGAACTCACGAAGAGTTTGATTCTTAAATTCAGTTCCGTTGTCTGTTCGAACTTTTCTGACAGTATTGCGTAGCTGAACTTGAATTTTGGTGAGAAAGGTGATGATCATAGGAGGAGCTTGATCTTTGGTGCGAAGAAAGTAGACCCAAGTCCATCTCGAGAAGTCATCTACTATTACCAATATATATCGCTTCCCATTAATTGTCTGAACACGCATTGGGCCACAAAGATCCATATACAGAAGATGAAGTACATGATCCGTACTGTGCTCGGTTTTTGGAGTAAAATGAGCACGATGACTCTTCCCTTGTTCACAAGCGGGACAAAGGTGATCTTTGGCGTATCTGAATCTTGGAAGACCATCGACCAACTTTTTACGAGCAAGCTCGGTCATTGTTTTGAAATTCAAGTGAGACAGACGTTTATGCTATAGCCATGCTTTTGTGGAATGGGCCTTGGATAGTAGACAAATTGGAGAAGATGCAGTCATGTCTGAGAAGGAGATAGTATAAAGACTGGTTCCACGTTTTCCTTTATAAGGTCGTTCCCTTGAAGATCACGAACAAAGCAAGTTTTCTCCCTAAATGACACTTCTAAGTCACCATCACGGAACTGCCCTACGGAGAAAATATTATGTCCAAGGCTTTCAACGTAGTACACACGGCTGATTTCAATGTTCCCGTTGACATAGTCACCATATCCCATGATGGCAGCAAAATGGTCATTCCAGAATCTGACAGTGCCGATGAATTTTGCGACAAAGTTTACTAGAAGCTTTAAGTTGCCTGTCATGTGTCGGGAACACCCACTATCAACAATCCAAAGGATGATTTGAATCACCTGCATCACAAGGGGTTGACACAGATGGAAAGTTGGTAACGGTGGATCCCGTTGGGTTAGTAACACAGTTGTTAAGCATCTTAGGTATCCATGTAAAACTAGGTTTATGCTGCAACCAACGCTGCCACGTCCAACTAGATTCTGCTTTCTTCCTAGTGAATGCACTTGGTGATCGGATTGTCCTAGATGCAACTATGGTCTTGTCAATATTGGTCTCAGAAACAACTTTTGGCGGTTTTCCTAAAATGGACTAAGCAGCGGTAGTGAGCCTAGAGAAAATGCCATTTGTACGTTTCTGGTTACGTGATAAAAGGGTTCTAGCAACACATTTTTGATGATTACCAGACAAAATACTAGTACGACAAAACACACAATAAGCATCAACCAAAACATCATTCAGTACATTCAAAGATTTAGCATTTGTTACATCACATATAGAATTACACTTAGACAAGTTGGATTCTACTTTAGACATAACATGCGTCTTATTCGATTTCCTAGTGTGAACTTCTACTTCTTGAGTTTTAGGGGAGTCGCTCTTAGGTTTCCAGATTCTACTCTTCTGTGTGGTCTTTTTAGTCTTTGATCTGCTAACCTTAGGAGTGGTGCCTAGTCCTGTAGAAGTTGAAGCATGCACATTAGTGGTCTGTGGAGATGCTTTCTTAAATGTCTCATCTACTCGATACATGCCTGGTGCAATCACGTTTTGCTGTACAAGTTTCCCTTTTTCAAGTACTTTGAGTTTCTCTTTCAACTCAATGATGATGTGTTTTTGTTCTTGAATTTTTGAATCCAATTCTCTGTTTAACCGAACAGTGTCATTTCTGTGTTTGCAAACTTTATCAATATCTTTTTCATACTAAAAAATTTGATGTTTGAAAACATCATTTTCCTTTTCAAGAATTTGAAGTTTTGAAACATGAACGTTTTGAGAGGACAAAGATTCTTTTTGGTTTTGTAATGCTAACTCAAAGTTAATACTCTGAGACTGACACCATTGCAACTTTTGGTTAAGTTTGAAAATTTCTTTTGTACATTTGGTTTCCACATCATCATTGATTTGTCTAAGTCTTTCATTTTCTCTATGCAAATTATCAATCTTAACTCTCAATGTCTCAATTTCAGCATAGTGATCATCAACAAGCAATTCATTAAATGACAGATAGATGGAATTCATAATCACAGATATCACATCAGAACTTAGAACATTCTGCAAGAGTCGATCGGAATCTTTTTCCAAAGCTTTCTTTTGACATTTTTGTTTTGAAATCTTGTTATCTTTTGCTTTGAAAATGCTCATCATTGATGCAACTTCTGATTGGAGTTCCTGTTCCCACTGTGTAGCACAAAGTCGCAGGTGTTTGACATGTGGCAACAATTGCTTTTGAAAAATTTCTCTCTTTTCTTTCACATAAGGAGAGAGAAAAGTAGAGACTTTGATTTCAGAATTACGTTCAATTGCGTCTTCCAAAAGGTATATGTCATCCATAAATGTTTTAAAATATTTAAGAATGCGACATTGTTTTGGCATTTGTGAAGCGACACCTGGATTTGGTAAAGGTCCATTGACTTGTGCTACAGTGGTTACTGGACCAACTTCAGAAGAAACATTTATTTCAGTTACCGACCATGTTTGTTCTGATTTATCTTTTTGAGGTACAAAAGTTTCACTAATATGAGGTGTTCTTGAGTAATCATATGGTTTGTTATAATAGACACAAGTCAATTTAGATAGACTCTCGTCCTCGTGTTCCATTTCCTCTTCATTATCATACACAACAACACGCTGGAAAGATTCAGCAAACAAGTATTCTGCACTGTACAACTTGGGATTTTCCTTGAGTGCCTTTTGTAAAAAACGTGGTTGATCACTTCTAATTGCAAAGCCATATCCTTGGGGATTTGGTTTGACATTTAATTTTTGAATTTTGGTTACAGATTCACCCGTTTTATACACAACGTTTTGAAATTCTTTAAGTTTGGATTACAACGCAACAATTTCCTCAAGATATGAGTCAACACGTTTTCGTGAATTTTGTTTTTGTTCAAAAAGATCATCTTTACAGTTTGACAACTCTGTTTTTGTTTTTGAAAGCTCAGAGTGTAAAGTGTCAACTTGTTTTTGAAAATCTAATCGTTCTTGTTCTTTTTGAGAAATCAAATCATTTTTAGAAACTGTTAACTCATGTACTTGATGTTCTAAATCTTTTACCTGCACGTATGATTGTTGGAATGCAACCTCAAAGCTTTTCTCGCGTTGTTCTTTATTTCAAAGTTTGAAAACTGAAGTTTGTAGCACTCAAGATCCTTTGTTAACAATGCAACTTTTGCTTTTAGATTCTGATTAATATTATTGCATTTATCAATCTGGGATTTTTGTGCATCTAATTGTGTTTGGGTGGTCAACAGCAAGGTCATAAGCTCTGGATCTGTATGATGCAAAATATCATTTTGTTCAATGTGATCATGATTAGCATCATCAAGAGGATCATCAAATGAAACAACGGGGTTAATTTGATCTTCATCAAATGTAACAACGGTGTTGATTTGGTCATCGTCTTGAGATGGTAATGATGAGTCATTTTGACCAATATTTTCTTGTGCAGATGAAGATGCAGAGTGTCACACCCCCAAAATCGGGTCCAGCGGAAACATACATGTCGATGGGGTGTAACTCAATTGGTATCACAAAACAAATACAAAGAACATTTTTCACCTCAATCATTTAGAATAAAATTGTTTAACAAAAGTGTTGAATTTACATTGCTAAAAGTAGTGTGGAAATAGGCCCTTAAAACAGTTAAAACGGTCCCCAATGAATATCAGAGTCTTCTATGACCATGCCATGCCCTGCCAAAAACCTCCAGTAGCGTACTATTGCTTATACCTGAAAATACATGCTAAAGTGTCAACACGAGGTTGGTGAGTTCATAGAGTTGAGTGTAAAATGTAAAGCATTTGAATAATGATTTCCCAGCAAAGGCATTGTAAATCCACCCAGTTCCAAGCCCCGCCCATACAAGACTTGCAACCTGTGTGTTTACAACCCACTGCCAAATAAGATCTGGTTTTGGTAAACAAAAGTAATATGTGGACCACAAGATTTAAAGTATATTTGATTTGATCAGTACATTCGGTTACATGACCAATTCATTCGGTTATGTGACCCGTTCATTCTGTCATGTGACCCGTTCATTTTGTCATGTGACCCGTTCATTCGGCCATTTACCCGTACATTCGGTTATGTGACCCATTCATTCTGTCATGTATGTACATAGTGGTGGTGCCGGTTCATTCGGTTAAGAATGCATAATGTTTAAAGTGCTTGAGTCCATAAGTAATAATAATTAAGTGTGAGACAAGTGAATATACAATACATTCGAATGAATAACAAATTCATAAGTGGATCAAATAATGGTTTGGCTAAACAAGTAGCATTTTCAAGTAAAGCAAGTATTTCATTTAGATGGAAATGAGCATGTATTCTCCCCCAAAACGGTTACAAAACAAGTAAAAGTAGGGGCCATGAAACTCACGGTAGTCCTTAAGAGTTTTGAGTACTTGTGAAAGTAAATGAAAATAGTTGAGCATGTATCTCCCCCAAAAGTAATTCAAAACGTATAAAGGTAGGGGCTATGAAAACTCACCGAAAACAAGTGCACAACCAAGTGATATAATGAAGAAACAACCGCGAGAATCCTACGAGCAACCTAGATATATATATATATATATATATATATATATATATATATATATATATATATATATATATGTATATATATATATATATATATATATATATATATATATATATATATATATACGTGTGACTTAGCTTCTAAAAATGATACATTTATCTCTATATGCCATGTAAGTTGTAACCTCAATTGTGCTTGGTACATAATGTTTAAATAATTTTCAAGGTTGAATTTGGCTTATGAAATGATTTACAAATATGAAATATATTCCTTACCCAATTTCAAGTTTTAACTCTATTTGTGTCTTTAAGTCCAAAATGAGTCACAAGGGTCCAAATTAAGTCCAAGAGTTCAATTTTTAGTCAAAAGGTTCAAATTATGACTAAAGGTCCAAAATATATTAGGTGGTTCAAAATAAAAACTCAAGGTTCAAATATACAATTTATTAATCCTTTTGTATCTTTTAACTTCAAAGCTGATGGAAATTTTTATGACTAGCTCATATTCAAAAATTCATATCTCCCAAACCGTAAGTCGAAAAATCATGTTCTTTACATCCCTAGTTTCCTCTATGTCCCTACTTTACTGTAAAAATAAGTTTACTCAAAAATATCCAGGTATAACCACTTTTTATAATTTGTCTTTACAAGTCTGACCTAAAGGTGAAATTGACTGAGTTTTATGTCTTACCAAAATGGTCATAACATGAAATCTACAGATCCTATGAAGGTGAAATCAATTGGAGATGATATCCCTATTTCTTTAGAACAGGCTACATATTTGCTATTTAAAAATTTATGCCATAAAACTTGAGTTTTGCCTCGAATGGGAACATTATACCAGATCTGACTGTTTTTACCAAAAAAAATCATATTTTAATCATCGGGTATTGTCTTGGGAATCACCACCCGTGGAAATGACCACAAAACATAGATATACAAATACATATTTTTCCCTTAGGCCCAAAGTCTACTGATTCATCCAGTTAATTCAATCGTTACCACTGAATCAGAAATCTGTTTTGCATGTTAAATCCTTTTGGGGTTTTCTAGTGGTTTAGAGTATGTACCAAGTATAATCAAGCATAAATAACTCATGTAACATATAAAATACATAAAGTGACATGAATATCAGTAGTGAAATGAATAAAAAGAATGAGGGTTGGTTCCTTACAAATGATGAACAAGAAAATCAAGAAAACCAAGAACAAGCTAGCACCAATGGATCTTCATTTTTGTAGTCTAACTTTAATAGATTTAACACAAAAGTTTGGTGTTTTTGAGCTTGAGAACCCATGAAATTTTGGAGAGAAAGATCAGATTTTTGATGTTCTTGCATGAGAAAATGAGAGTGAAAGTGGGCTTATGGAAGATAGAGACCTTATGGAAGGTTTACCTCAACACTTGTCTTAAATTTTGGACAAGTGTTGGGGTGGTGTGATTGTGGGGCATTACAAACAATGGGACAAGAAGTGGAATGCAGAATTTTTATTAGTAATAATAGTATGGAGTATATTGTGTAGTGTAGGTTGCTCCCGGTACTCAAACGTAGGGTTTTTAAGACATAAAACGCAATACCGGGTAACGTAAAATTGTAAAACTTTTAAAAATATAAAAACTTGTTATCATGACCTATTTTATTATCTTAGATGAGTGGTGAGTTCATCGGAGGTTATTAATATAATTAAAATCTAAAAACGTAGGTTCAAACCACGAGTTGTTACCAAAATTTGACGAAATCATGAAACGAAACAGAAAATGTGAAATATAGAAATTTTTCAATAATAGGAGATTATAATGGAATATTAAACCACTAATAACATGAAAACAGATCAAAATTCCAAGCACGGTTCATGAATAGATAAAAATGCAAATGATCGCTAAACCGGGTACTATTTATGCATAGCTTATAGGAATAAATTCCACAAGGATGATATTTTTATAAAAATATCTCATTTAACTTAAAATGACCTAGCTTGATGATGATGATACTGATGACACATGAATACGCAGCTAAACCATACTGATTACGCGCATTTTGAATACCCGTAAACCTAGTTTACGAAATGATGAATGATGATCATGAATAGTGAATGATAAATAGTAAATTTCCGAGATGAATAGTGAAATTTTGAAGTTTGAAAAAGGACCTGAAATTACGAGTTGTGACAGTCTCCACCCGTTAAAGGAATTCAGTCCCTGAATTCAGTTCGTGTTGGTCTCTTGAGTGGATTCGGTGAAGAGATGTGGTTATTTGAGTCGCATTGCGGTGATAAAAGATAAAACATTCATTAGATCGGAAATCGTAATAGTACATGAAGTTCATACGATAGAACTTAAAGTGAAGCGCAAAAGAAATACACCACTAGAGTGTTTAGGCTTCGGTTTATTTTTAAGGCAGGAGTTCTCCTCCTAAACGTTGTCATTGTTGTTGTTGCCCGGACGAGCTTCGCGCTTCAACGAGCTCTTCCTCCATTCTGGTTTCTCAGCTCTGGGCATTCACTCTTGAAATGTCCAATTACTCCACACTCATGGCAGGTTACCATGACTTTCTGATGCATTACGAGAGTGGGAGCCTTGCAATCCTTGGCTTTGTGTCCGACCTTTTGGCAGTTTCCACATTGAGTGGGGCAAGGTCCTTTGTGGTGAAACCGACACTTGTTGCACTTGGGTAAAGTCCCTGCATATCCTTTCTTTTCACTTAGTCCAGCAACGTAGACCCTAACCACTTCATGTCCTTCGTTTGGCTATTGAACTTGATCTTTCCTTTGGTTGTCATCCCTTTTCCTCTTGTTTTCGTTGTTGCTGGGGTTGTTGTTGGAAGTAGTTCCTTTCTTTACTTCCTGAGCCATAAGCTTCTGGGACATTCTGATTGCCTCGTCCAGTGTTTGTGGGTGAAAAGAAATCACATCCCCGCGGATGCTGTGAGGTAGTCCACCAATGAAATTTTTTAGCAGTTTCTCATTATCTGGAACCATAGTTGGACATAGCACAACCAACTCCTGAAACCTCCTGATATATGTTTCGATATCATTACCTATGGTCACCAACTCATAAAATTCTGTTTCCAGCTTCTTTACTTCAGTGCGTGGACAAAACTTCTTAGTCAGTAGCTTCTTGAATTCTTCCCATGTGAGCTTGTAAGCGTTTTCCATACCCATAGGCTTTGCATAAGAATTCCACCATGACATAGCTTCCTCAACGAGTGTACTGGTAGCGAACTTTACCTTGCAATCCTCTGGACAATTGCATAGAAGAAATACAGATTCAATCTTCTCGAACCAACGGATCATAGCAGTGGCTCCTTCTGTGCTTGTGAATTTTGTGGGCTCGCCACTCTTAAAGTCCCAGTATGTACATTTACGACCATTAGTACCATTGGTAGCTAGCCTGGCAGCTTCTGCCGTCTCCGCCTGAGAAGCGGCTTCAGCAGGCCGTGCGGCTACGGCCTCTCTTTCAGTTACTAGTGCTGCCTCTATGCTGTCGGCAACGAGCTTTCTGATCCCGGCTGGTGTCATTGCTGAAGTAGATTTCTTTGGCGGCATAACTCTTCAAAACAAGAAAAGGAGAGTGAGACGTAAATAAGACGTTTCTGAAAAGTAGGTGTTCTGAGTGGCTTGTCATAGAATGAAAGCTTGAGGTTGAGTTATGATTAGCTGGCGTGCTTCTAGGTGGTGGTTCACGAGGTGACGAAGGTGTGAATGTTCTTGCAACGATTGAGTACACACACATGAATGAAACCTTTAGAAATTGGGTAGAGAATTAATCTGGACATAATTCTATTATAACTATTCCCAGTATTGCAAAATTCATCTCTGAGTCGGACATAGGCGGTCAGGCTATGTCCCACTGTCCCTGGTTGAATATAGATGACCAATCTATATTCCATCGAGGTTCAATGAATTTTGAAATACTCAGCTCAGTTATACTAATACTATGTCCTTCACATTTAAAGTACGTTTCAAAAGACTAAGGCAAGTGACCAAACTCGAGGTCGAATGATGAAACTACGTAAGGAAAAGACGTAACGCTCAGACGTGTACGATATGTAAGCATGCTTATATGGAAGACAATTATAGTAATCAATGAGAATAAGTGAGTATAATCTATCAGATAATAAGATATAAATCTCATCAAATATGTCAGTAACAAACCACAAATGAGGCATCAGCTTGGCAGGCAGGCACGTGGCGGTCATAGGGTTAAGTTTTCGTAAAAGTAGCTATAGTCTAGGTTTTAAAATCACCCAGTTCTCTATAGCCAAGGCTCTGATACCAATCTGTCACACCCCCAAAATCGGGTCCAGCGGAAACATACATGTCGCTGGGGTGTAACTCAATTGGTATCACAACACAAGTACAAAGAACAGTTTTTACCTCAATCATTTAGAATAAAATTGTTTACCAAAAGTGTTGAATTTACATTGTTAAAAGTAGTGCGGAAATAGGCCCTTAAAACAGTTAAAATGGTCCCCAATGAATATCAGAGTCTTCTATGACCATGCCATGCCCTGCCAAAAACCTCCAGTAGCGTACTATTGCTTATACCTGAAAATACATGCTAAAGTGTCAACACGAGGTTGGTGAGTTCATAGAGTTGAGTGTAAAATGTAAAGCATTTGAATAATGATTTTCCAGCAAAGGCATTGTAAATCCACCCAGTTCCAAGCCCCGCCCATACAAGACTTGCAACCTGTGTGTTTACAACCCACTGCCAAATAAGATCTGGTTTTGGTAAACAAAAGTAATATGTGGACCACAAGATTTAAAGTATATTTGATTTGATCAGTACATTCGGTTACGTGACCAATTCATTCGGTTATGTGACCCGTTCATTCTGTCATGTGACCCGTTCATTTTGTCATGTGACCCGTTCATTCGGCCATTTACCCGTACATTCGGTTATGTGACCCATTCATTCTGTCATGTATGTACATAGTGGTGGTGCCGGTTCATTCGGTTAAGTATGCATAATGTTTAAAGTGCTTGAGTCCATGAGTAATAATAATTAAGTTTGAAACAAGTGAATATACAATACATTCGAATGAATAACAAATTCATAAGTGGATCAAATAATGGTTTGGCTAAACAAGTAGCATTTTCAAGTAAAGCAAGTATTTCATTTAGATGGAAATGAGCATGTATTCTCCCCCAAAACGGTTACAAAACAAGTAAAAGTAGGGGCCATGAAACTCACGGTAGTCCTTAAGAGTTTTGAGTACTTGTGAAAGTAAATGAAAATAGTTGAGCATGTATCTCCCCCAAAAGTAATTCAAAATGTATAAAGGTAGGGGCTATGAAAACTCACCGAAAACAAGTGCACAACCAAGTGATATAATGAAGAAACAACCGCGAGAATCCTACGAGCAACCTATATATATATATATATATATATATATATATATATATATATACGTGTGACTTAGCTTCTAAAAATGATACATTTATCTCTATATGCCATGTAAGTTGTAACCTCAATTGTGCTTGGTACATAATGTTTAAATAATTTTCAAGGTTGAATTTGGCTTATGAAATGATTTACAAATATGAAATATATTCCTTACCCAATTTCAAGTTTTAACTCTATTTGTGTCTTTAAGTCCAAAATGAGTCACAAGGGTCCAAATTAAGTCCAAGAGTTCAATTTTTAGTCAAAAGGTTCAAATTATTACTAAAGGTCCAAAATATATTAGGTGGTTCAAAATAAAAACTCAAAGTTCAAATATACAATTTATTAATCCTTTTGTATCTTTTAACTTCAAAGCTGATGGAAATTTTTATGACTAGCTCATATTCAAAAATTCATATCTCCCAAACCGTAAGTCGAAAAATCATGTTCTTTGTATCCCTAGTTTCCTCTATGTCCCTACTTTACTGTAAAAATAAGTTTACTCAAAAATATCCGGGTATAACCACTTTTTATAATTTTTCTTTACAAGTCTGACCTAAAGGTGAAATTGACTGAGTTTTATGTCTTACCAAAATGGTCATAACATGAAATATACAGATCCTATGAAGGTGACATCAATTGGAGATGATAGCCCTATTTCTCTAGAACAGGCTACATATTTTCTATTTAAAAAGTTATGCCATAAAACTTGAGTTTTGCCTCGAATGGGAACAGTATACCAGATCTGACTGTTTTTACCAAAAAAAATCATATCTTAATCATCGGGTATCGTCATGGGAATCACCACCTGGGGAAATGACCACAAAACATAGATCTACAACTAAATATTTTTTCCTTAGTCCCAAAGTCTACTGATTCGTCTAGTTAATTCAATCGTTACCACTGAATCAGAAATCTGTTTTGCATGTTAAATCCTTTTGGGGTTTTCTAGTGGTTTAGAGTATGTACCAAGTATAATCAAGCATAAATAACTCATGTAACATATAAAATACATAAAGTGACATGAATATAAGTAGTGAAATGAATAAAAAGAATGAGGGTTGGTTCCTTACAAATGATGAACAAGAAAATCAAGAAAACCAAGAACAACCTAGCACCAATGGATCTTCATCTTTGTAGTCTAACTTTAATAGATTTAACACAAAAGTTTGGTGTTTTTGAGCTTGAGAACCCATGAAATTTTGGAGAGAAAGATCATATTTTTGATGTTCTTTCATGAGAAAATGAGAGTGGAAGTGGGCTTATGGAAGATAGAGACCTTATGGAAGGTTTACCTCAACACTTGTCTTAAATTTTGGACAAATGTTGGGGTGGTGTGATTGTGGGGCATTACAAACAATGGGACAAGAAGTGGAATGCAGAATTTTTATTAGTAATAATAGTATGGAGTGTATTGTGTAGTGTAGGTTGTTCCCGGTACTCAAACGTAGGGTTTTTAAGACATAAAACGCAATACCGGGTAACGTAAAATTGTAAAACTTTTAAAAATATAAAAACTTGTTATCATGACCTATTTTATTATTTTAGATGAGTGGTGAGTTCATCGGAGGTTATTAATATAATTAAAATCTAAAAACATAGGTTCAAACCACGAGTTGTTACCAAAATTTGACGAAATCGTGAAACGAAATAGAAAACGTGAAATATAGAAATTTTTCAATAATAGGATATTATAATGGAATATTAAACCACTAATAACATGAAAACAGATCGAAATTCCAAGCACGGTTCATGAATAGATAAAAATGCAAATGATCGCTAAACCGGGTACTATTTATGCATAGCTTATAGGAATAAATTCCACAAGGATGATATTTTTATAAAAATATCTCATTTAACTTAAAATGACCTAGCTTGATGATGGTGATACTGATGACACATGAATACGCAGCTAAACCATACTGATTACGCGCATTTTGAATACCCGTAAACCTAGTTTACGAAATGATGAATGATGATCATGAATAGTGAATGATAAATAGTAAATTTCCGAGATGAATAGTGAAATTTTGAAGTTTGAAAAAGGACCTGAAATTACGAGTTGTGACACAGAGGGGGATGCAATTTCATGAATAAGACATTCAGATTCAAGTACCTGAGATAAGCCGTCGGTATCATAAACCGGGCCTGTCTCACTCATATGCATTTCTTGCATATTTGCCATCAACATTACAACTGCATTTGCCTCAAGGTCTTCCATTTCATCGTCCGAGTATGCATTTGCCATAAAGTTGTGTTCTTTCTCGGTCAAAGTACCACCAGCTTCATCTTTCAATGCCAGAAGAAGAGTTTCCTTGTGATAAGCACTACCCATTGTCCTTGGTTTTGGGCATGCATTAGCCATGTGACCATTCCCACCATAATTGTAGCATGTAATTGATGTGTTAGCAATCCCTTTCTTCTCTGTTCCAACAATCTGAGCTCTCCTCTGTCCATTCCCAGTGTTATTCCTTCCACTTCCTCCAGAATTGAACCTTTGACCACTTGAATTCCCCATGTAATTCCCTGAACCAAATCTACCAGAAGCCCTGTTTTGGATTTCAACCCGTCCATCATGAACAACTGCCTGATTCCTTGTGTTTGATGAAGACCTTAGACGATTGTTGGATTTGTTCGAGAACTTGCTGAAAGCTCTAGCGATCAATGCAAATCCTTCATTCAGTGAGTTAAAGGCATCATCTTCATCATTGTCAACGTTGGAGTACATCATAGAGTCAGTGTTGTCGTATGAAACCAGTTGATTATCAGAATATTGTGAGGGTGCTTCATATGGGACAAGTTGGTTTGAAGGAGGTTGTGAAGGGTAACTCAAATCATGTGGTGGTTAACCAAAATCCTGATGTGTTGTTGGTGCAAAGTGAGACTGAGCCATCAAAGCAAGTGGGTTTGAAGTAGGTACTGATGAGAATCCTCCACGAGCTGCTCTGTCCTTGTCAACCTCTGATTGGTGATGTTTTAGGTAATCATACAGCAATCCATAGGATGCACTGTGTAGATTTTTGGCTTGTCGAACGAAAGTCACATACTTTTGCCAATCAGGTCCGAGACAACCCAGAAACTTAAAGTTCACAACAATCTTTGGTAATATGATGTTGTAGCGATCCAAATCATTAATGATGTTGGTAAAACGATGGTAATATGACTCTAAAGATTCCCCAGGTTCAATCATGAAGTGTGTGTATTCCATGTAAAGCTTAGATTCTAAGTCCTCCTGATTTAGCTCAGTTCCTTCCATAAGTAGGTGTACATGCTCCCACATATCCTTTGCTGTCTTCTGTGCATCGATACTCCTGAAGATAGGATTGGGAATCCCTTGGAGGATGTAAGACATTGCTATCTCATTAGCCTCTTGTTGAAGAACTTGTTCTGCAGTGAGTTGAGCTGGAATAGGGGTTGTAGTTGCTTCTCTTGGAGGAACATGATTTGGATCAGCAGGAATAGTTGTAGTAGGAACTGGATATGGTCCATCAATGATAACCTTCTTCAGATACTTCCCATGAGGTTTCTTTAGCTCGATAAATCGGAGAAAACGACTGGACCACTGCACATAATTCCCTGGTGTTAAAATTGGTGGAGTGTCCAAAGACCCTGCTTCATGTCTCAACTGTTGACTGCTTATAGCTTCGCACATTTTGTTTAAACCAGTGTGGTTCTCTGGAAGGAGGTTGGTGAGTTTGCATCGGTTGTTGAGGGATTTGTTGCTGTGGAAGAAATTGATGTTGCTGCATTAACATGTGTTGTTGTTGATACTGTGGATGATATTGTGGTTGAGGATACTGTTGTTGATATGGTTGTTGTTGACGATACTGTTGTTGTTGATTATAGAAGTAGTTATGGTATGGTGGTTGAGACATCTTGAAGTAACTTGTGGATGTAGGATCTTTAAAGGATAATGACGGCTGTTGTTGAAGATTAGGTTTGTACGTTTGAAGAACTGTTTAGAGAAAATCCCAATAAAC
The DNA here is from genome assembly GCA_021014915.2 of Artemisia tridentata subsp. tridentata. Classification (NCBI taxonomy): domain Eukaryota; kingdom Viridiplantae; phylum Streptophyta; class Magnoliopsida; order Asterales; family Asteraceae; genus Artemisia; species Artemisia tridentata. The sequence continues at coordinate 11,725,144 of CP139508.1, read as the reverse complement.
TTGACGAATCCAAACTCGAAAGAAACACTCTTTGAAACTCGGAGGATTTTACTCTAGAAACTCGGAGAATTCAATGTTTGAAACTCGGAGGATTTTACTCTAGAAACTCGGAAGATTCAATGTTAGATTCTCGGAAACTTGATAAGTTTCACCAAACTTGGTAAATTTCAGAAACTTGGTAACTTTCACCAAACTTGGTAAATTTTGAGAAACTTGGTAACTTTCACCAAACTTGGTAAATTTCAGAAACTTGATAACTTTCACCAAACTTGGTAAATTTCATAAACTTGATAACTTTCACCAAACTTGGTAAATTTCAGAAACTTGGTAACTTTCACCAAACTTGGTAAATTTCAGAAACTTTATAACTTTCACCGAACTTGGTAAATTTCAGAAACTTGATAACTTTCACCGAACTTGGTAATTTTCAGAAACTTGGTAACTTTCACCAAACTTGGTAAATTTCAGAAACTTGATAATTTTCACCAAACTTGGTAAATTTCAGAAACTTGGTAACTTTCACCAAACTTGGTAAATTTCAGAAACTTGGTAACTTTCACCAAACTTGGTAAATTTCAGAAACATGGTAACTTTCACCAAACTTGGTAAATTTCAGAAACTTGATAACTTTCACCAAACTTGGTAAATTTCAGAAACTTGATAACTTTCACCAAACTTGGTAAATTTCAGAAACTTGGTAACTTTCACCAAACTTGGTAAATTTCAGAAACTTGGTAACTTTCACCAAACTTGGTAAATTTCAGAAACTTGATAACTTTCACCAAACTTGGTAAATTTCAGAAACTTGGTAACTTTCACCAAACTTGGTAAATTTCAGAAACTTGGTAACTTTCACCAAACTTGGCAAATTTCAGAAACTTGATAACTTTCACCGAACTTGGTAAATTTCATAAACTTGATAACTTTTGTACCAAACTCGATAAATGGAGAAACTCGATAAGATGTCCAAACTCGAGAACTACTAGAAACTCGATAAGAATACCAAACTCGGTAAACCTATCAGAAACTCGATACGAGGCACAAACTCGATAGAAATGGTCGATGAACAGTAACCGTTTTTTATTTCTTCAAATTTCAATTGGATCTAATCTTTAACAACCTGGCTTTGATACCACTTAATGTTACTTAGTTTTATCACACAAGTTACTAATTTAATCTTAGATCTAGAGAGAGAAAGTTAGAGAGAAAGAGATGGGAGGTTATCTTATGAATAATGAAATGAAATGAGCATTCAACCAACCAACCCACTTCCTTGAATGGGAGGGGGTATTTATAGTATCTTACAAGGTGTTGGGCTTTTGCCCTAATAAACATATAATTAACATAACTAAATAGACACAGCCCATGGGCCTTCTACACAGGCTGAGCCTTAAATCAAACCTAAAGGCCTAAGCAACCTATTACATAAATGATCAATACTTGTTAATAATAAAGTGTTCCCAACAATTCGTCTTTGAGTTTCAAACCAGGGGACTTTTCTAGTTTCTTCTTTTAAGGCATATTGACTTTCTTTGTTCGTGAAGAAGCTGTCGGAACAGTTTTTGCTGTTGCTTTTCCTTTTCCCTTGGTTGATTTTGTTCCTTTCCCAGTGATTCCCACCCTTTTAGCCTTTTCGGCTTCATCGTACCACTTATATGCCTCAGTTCCCATTACCGCATCAGTCAACATACTCTGAGGAATTCTCAAACCCTGTTTCTCTGTGTTGGTCTTTTGCACTTTTACCCTGGTGAGCATGTGATCCATTTGTTCGGTGTGGGCTTTTTCATTTATACGTCGATCGATTTCAGGGTGTCTTTTCATGAAGAGTGAGATTAGGAGTTTGGTGAATCGGGGAAAGGGTACTTTGTATCCCTTCTTTTGGTGGAACTGTTGGGATAGGAATATCATATCATTCCATATGTACTTAGCAAAGTCCATATGGTAGAAATTGACGACCCCCCAGAAGAATTGTAGGTGTTCTAATCTTGGGTGTTCAAGGCCAGTGGTTTTGCCGGTTATGTAGTGAATGATTATGGTGTAAAGGGTTAACCACGACTGAGGGATGTATTTCCTGTCTACCCTGGAGAGTGTGGTGAGTTCTTCTTCCTCATCATCATAACCGAGATACTTGAGTGTTTCAACCATGGCTTCAAAGGTTGGGTCATCATGAAATTTGCCCTTGGACCGGAGGTTTCGGATGGAAGTTCTAGAACGTTGCGAAGAGTATCAACCCTAAACTGGATCTTTGTGTTGTCAATTGTGACGGTGATGTGTTCGTTGTCTTTTCCTATGACCATGGAATGCCAGAACTGATTTAGGTATACTTCTGGAACACTTGCTGTCTTAGTCAGTATTGGGCTGATGTAGTGTCTTTTGAGAATTTCTACGATGATTTGGCAAGACTCGTGACAAGGCAGATTCTCAAAATCCACTCTTGAGTTTGAATCACTGATTTAGCCTGTATACCACAATCATCAACAACCATACAATAGATATCGTATATATGTGTTAGTGAATAGTCTAACTTGTATGAGGCATCACATAGATAATCTAAATTTTGAAGAACATTTATTTCACATTCAAGCCAACCATTTTCAAACAAACGAGTTCATACAAACATTTGCACATTCCTAAGTCTGGACAAATTGTGACAAACTTACAAACTTGGAAATTTGTACAAACTTGATAAGTTATATACACTTGGAAAGTTATATCAACTTGACAAGTGTATGCAAACTCGACAAGTTTATATAAATTTGACAAGTTATATAAACTTGACAATTTATACAAACTGTATACAAACTTGATAAATCATGCAAAGTCGATAGGCCATACAAACTCGGTTAGTCTTAGAAACTCGGTAAGTCTCAACAAACTAGACAAGTCACAGAAACTTGACAAGTCTCAGAAACTAGGTAAGTCTTAGAAACTCGACAAGTCTCAACAAACTCGACAAATCTCAGAAACTCGACAAATCTCAGAAACTCGACAAGTCTCAGAAACTCGACAAGTCTCAGAAACTCGACAAGTTTAAGAAACTCGACAAGTTTAAGAAACTCGAGAAGTTTAAGAAACTCGAGAGCTTTTTAAGAAACTCGACAGGTTTAATAAACTCGACAAGTTTAAGAAACTCGACAAGTTACAGAAACTCGAGAAGTTTAAGAAACTTGAGAAGTTTAAGATACTCGACAAGTTTAAGAAACTCAACAAGTTTAAGAAACTCGAGAAGTTTAAGAAACTCGACAAGTTTAAGAAACTTGGTAAGTCTCAAGACTTTAGTTTCCTAACTCGGAAACAAAGTCGATAGAGTCCAGATTACAATCAAAGTCGAGAATATTTTATCACAAACTCGGTAGATGAACATATAGAAACTCGGTAATAAACAGATTAAGCAAATTTTATGTATTCACTTTCATGATTCACAATCAATTGGGCATTACATCCTAACCATTTCTATCAACACATTTCTATCAACACAGAGTTCATCATAGTCAACATACGCTTATACAATCATACGAAACCAAGAGTAACATATAGATTTGTGTTATGATACATTAACTGCATAACCAAGAACCACAAACAAACATATCCCATCATTCAAATCAATAAACACAACACTTATTCATCTCATCTCTCAAACGCGACACCTAAAACCCTAATCAGCTCAATTCGCCTACTGTGATTTTTCTGTATTTAATTAATCATGTGTACTTTATTCTATATCATGTCATGAAGCATTTGCACTAATTCAATTAGATTAAACATCACTAAGTAAGAAACGCCCAAATTCATTCATATGAACCCTAATCGACAAGTATTAAAATTTAGCCATAGAAGCATTAACCGAATGATTTTAGTGCCTAAATGATTAAATTTTATCACTTGCAATTGAGATTAATGAAGAATCGAAAAATAAATCTTGAATTCCTGGGTGTTAAGTGATTTTGGCGGGTTTTGGAGTGAGAGGGAAACGTATACTGTGTGTTTGTGAGTTTGACTAAGGTCAGATTACAACTTTTATTGAATATGTTTTGCCCTTTTGACAGTTTTAGTCCCCTAACTTGCATCCTAGTTCTTTCAGGGCCTCAAACTTAACAACTTATTAAGTTGTGACAATCTTAGTCCTTTAACTAGAGTTCCAGTTCACTTTAAGTCCTATTTTGACAATCTAGTAACAACTTAACACTTTCAGTCCTTGATGTTTAAAGTCTAGATCCAATTTGGTTTATGTCATTTCTCCCCCTTGAACTAAGACCTATTTGTGACAGTTTTATCGACTTGTAATCCAAGAGATCATAGACATATTTCTCGATGAAGGTATTGATGATGATGAAGATTTGAGATCATAAATGTGCAAAAATTTCTCCCCCTCAAAATATGTTCGTGATTTGAAATTAATGAAATTTGAAATGACGAGAACATGTTATGATTCGGTTTCACTTTTGCACACTTAACGGGTTTTTTTTTTTTTTTTTTTTTTTTTTTTTAATACTAACGAAATGTAAATTCATTCTGTGTTTTTAATAGATTATTTACAAGATAGTTTTGATGTTTGACTCTTTTAATTTTGTTTAAGAAAATTGTTCAAATCGTCTGGAGTCGAACATCGCATACCAATCTGATGAACCAGTTCCACAAATATTGCATGAGGCAAGGCTTTGGTGAACAAATCCGCCAATTGGTATTCTGTACCCACAAAATATAATTCAATTGTACCCATTTCCACGTGCTCTTTGATGAAGTGATACCGGAGAGCAATATGCTTGGACTTTGAGTGCTGAACAGTGTTGCACGAGATAGCAATGGCGCTCTTGGAGTCACAATACATCGGAATCTTGTTGAAGACGTATCCATAGTCCATCAGTTGTGACCGTATCCAAATGACTTGAGCGCAACATGCAGACATGGTGACGTATTCTGATTATGTGGATGATAGTGATGTACAATCCTGCTTCTTTGACTGCCAAGAGACAAGCTTGTCACCCAAAAATTGCACTCCCCCAGATGTAGTTTTACTAGTGTCTATGCATCCGGCATGATCGACATCTGAAAAAGCTATTAGTGCAAAACCAGAATCCTTTGGATTCCAGATCCCAAAATGAATGGTTCTCTTTATGTATCTAAGGATTCTTTTAACAACAGATAGGTATCTTTCAGTTGGTCTCGATTGGTAACGGGAGCATAGATAAGTGGCAAATACAACATCCGGTCGGCTAGCTGTGAGATACATGATAGACCCAATCATACTAGGGTATTTGGTAGGATCAATTGGTGTCCCATGTAGATCAGCATCTAGCTTCGGGGATGAGGAAGACATTGGGGTGTTATATGTGTCACAACTTGTTATACCATGCTTTTTCAATATTTCCTGAGCATATTTGGACTGACTTAAGAATATACCACGGGGTGATTGATGAACTTGCAGTCCTACGAAGAACTTTAGTTCACCCATCATGGACATCTCAAAGTTATGTTTCATTAATTTTGCAAAAGCGTTTGAATATTTTTTATGTGTAGAACCAAAAATAATATCATCCACATATATTTGTTCAATGAGAATATCCTCCCCGTGTGTTTGTATAAATAAAGTCGGGTCAACAGAACCTTTAGTGAAATGATTAGAAAGTAGGAATGCAGATAATTTATCGTACCAGGCCCTCGGGGCTTGTTTAAGGCCGTAGAGGGCTTTCTTTAACCGGTAAACATGATTCGGATGCTCTGGGTCGACGAAGCCTTCTGGTTGTGTGACGTACACTTCTTCACGGAGTTGACCATTCAGAAATGCCGTCTTCACATCCATCTGATATACTGTGATATTCTTGTGAGCTGCGTACGCCAGGAACATTCGTACAGCCTCAAGCCTTGCTACTGGTGCAAAAGATTCTTTGAAGTCAATTCCTTCCTCTTGACTGAATCCTTTAGCGACCAACCGGGACTTGTTACGAATGACTGTACCATCTGCATCTAACTTATTCTTCCAGATCCACTTCAGCCAGACAACGTAAACCCCATCTGGTCTTTCTACCAATTCCCAAACTTCTAACCTCTTGAATTGATCCAATTCCTCTTGCATAGACTCAATCCAGTTGTCGTAGGTAAGGGCTTCTTTAATGTTTTTGGGTTCGGATTGACAAACGGTGAGAGCATAAATGCATGTTTCACCGTCTGAGTGGAGTCGTTTACGTGTCATGACTGGATTTTCTGGGTTGCCAATTACATTCACTAGTGGGTGATCCTTAGTCCATTTGTGGGTTGACGGGTAGTGTTGAAGGTTTTGATACAAATTTGACGGATCCAAGTTGCTCGAGGATGACTCTCCAATGTCAGGAATGGTGGGAGCTAGAGCAAAAGGATTAAAGAAGGCGTTTCCGTCATAATCTGCTGGTGTGGGTACTTCAGAAGAATTAAGAGGGGGATCTTCAGCTGCAGACGCAGAAGTAGAAGCTGTTTGATCTTCTGATGATGATGTTTCTGCTTGAGGTGCATCTTCAGCAATTGCTGTGGTGGTAGTTACTGGTGTATCAGGTGCTTGATTGTTGACGAGTTGTGCAGCGGAACTTGTTGATACATCAGAGGCACGACTAACAATAGTATCATCAAACAGCGGAGCAAATAAATCTTCTAAGTCTTTGCGGTTTAGTGAGAAGGGTGCAGCTGAAGGATCAGGAAAGTTTAAACGGTTAGAATCGGGTCCTAAGTTGTTTTGCTCAGAAGCCAATTCGGTGAGCTCATCGAAATTAGCATGTATAGTCTCCTGAATCTCTCGGGTTCGACGGTTCCAAATTCTAAATCCTTTTGAATTTTCACAATATCCGACAAAAATCGCTATATCCGCTTTGGCTTTTAATTTTTCAAGGTCATCACGATCATTCATTGGATAGCAGAGAGCCCCAAAGACATGAAAGTAACTTATATTCGGTTTTCTTTTATGAACAATCTCATATGGAGTTTTAGTGTGCCTTTTGGTGATCATACATCTGTTTTGGGTGTAGCAGGCAGTTGAAACGGCTTCATCCCAAAGATAATCCGGTAATTGAGCATTTATCAACATCGTTCTTGCGGCTTCCACTAACGTTCGGTTTCATCGTTCGACCACTCCGTTCTGTTCTGGGCTGCGTGCAATTGATTTTTGATGTTCAATCCCAACTTTCTCATAGAACGCACGAAGAGTTTGATTCTTAAATTCAGTTCCATTTTCTGTTCGAACTTTTCTGACGGTGTTGCGTAGCTGAACTTGAATTTTGGTGAGAAAGGTGATGATCATTGGAGGAGCTTGATCTTTGCTGCGAAGAAATTAGACCCAAGTCCATCGCGAGAAGTCATCTACAATTACCAGTATATACCGCTTCCTATTTATAGTCTGAACACGCATCGGGCCACAAAGATCCATATGTAGAAGTTGAAGTACATGATCTGTGCTCATTATGTTGCTCTGCAATGACTTTGGTCCGTCTGTTTCAGACTTGACTGTTGTCACCTTATTAGAGTTTTGATTGCATCAGATTGAGACTCCGTCTAGCACCAAGTTTGCACTCTGAGACACACCATTTTTCGTTTATTTTTTCAGTTTTAGTTTATTTTCTGTTTGGCAAACTCTCAATGCTTACCGCTGCAGCATTGCGAGTTTGAGAGGGGAAAGACCCTATTGGCCCAGCCCGTTGGTTTAGGCCCGTTTAGTATTTAGGTCAGGTTAGTCCATTTCTATTTAATGTAATGTAATCTCTGTAATTCATTGAATCTGAATCTTTACATTTATCTTTCTTGTCCACATTTGCAATTGTTGAGATATTCACGCAACATATATCCACACACTAGGGAATAGTTTTAACTAAAAATGTGTAGAATTTGACTATTTGTTATAATGCAACTAATAACATATCATCTTTGTATGCTCGCAAATGGAATATTTGAAACTAGTACATCTAACATTTAACTTAATCGTGACATATGTGATCTCTATAACTTTAGGTAAGATCCACCAATAAAATTTTCTATCCTCCGGCCATCGGCTACTCGCCGGTGATCCGGAGGGATCCTAGTTATTTTCGCTTTATTGCATTATTTTTGTTTTACCAAAGTCATAAACCCTATCCTACACAACCCTAGCCGTCATAATATACCCCCTATGTTTGTTGAGAAATCAATCAATTAAATTTGTCTTTATTCACAAAAAAGTGTTTTTACCGTTGGGGATTATTGTTGTCGGAGACACTAGTTGTTTTTTTTTCGCTCCTACCTAAAGACAAAGCAAGTCATGACGTAAAAAAAGTCACATAAAAGGAGGAAGTCGTTAAGCAATAAACAACTTTTTCACTCAATACAACTTGGCTTCATTCAAACAAACAACAAAGAAGATGAGGAAGAGAATAAGCGCCTTTCCACATTCATTCCCGTTTGGCCGTCCGGAAGATTCCTGTTCAAACTGCAGGGAAGTGTTAGACGATTGAATTATTGACCCAAACCCGATTGTGGGATTGGTCCATTAGATTCAGGGTTTAGTTTATGTTAGCTTACTCGCAAAGCTATGTTCTATTATAAATAGACATGCTATCTTATGTAATGGAGAATACATTCAATCAATATCAATCTCTATTATTTTACGTTTGGCTCAATAATTCAATCGTCTAACACATTATAGACGAATTCATGCTTTGTTAACTTGGTAGAATCCACATTCCTTTTAACATTAGCATTTGATATTATTTGATACTCATTCTCTTTCAAAAGAGTATCAAAATCACAAACTACGGAACTGTTTACTATAGCATGAATGGTGCCCTAATATATATATAAAAAAATATAGTATTTCAAATAAAATCATATAGTATAAAAAAGGGATAATTACTAATATGCCCCAGTTGCCCAATGCGTTTGCTTATCCGACCCGATCTCACAAAATTATGATATTAGACAAGGGTTTTGGGCAACTGACAAGCGTCACTTTTCTACAAGTGACAAGTGTCACATTCTGCCTATTTTTGGGGCAACTTGTGTATTTTTTGGGCAACATTTGTATTTTTTTGGCAACTGGAGGACACTTGTCATCGTGTGGGTCGAGATGCCTAGTTACCTGGTCTAATATCAGAATTTTGTGAGATCGGGGCGGATAAGCAAACGTATTGGTCAACTGGGGCATTGTACTAATTATCCCTATAAAAAAATTATAACAGGCTAAAAGTGCTTAGTAAATTTAATGATACGTGTTCATCCATCATCGGGATCATATCAATTCCAGCTAACTTTGACGAATTGTTGTTGGAATAATATTGATTCCAAAGAGAAACCATCTTAACTTTTATAATCAATTTACTTTTCTCGGGGCTGATTTATTGAAGAGGAGTGATTGCCTGTTCACCTATATAGGAGAAAAATAAAAACTACATATAAATATTGTTGGACTATATATAAGTTTTAAAGCCGGTTCTTTTTCTAGATTATGAATTGAATTGTAGAGTTGAGATCCCTATAGAACCATCATTTACCATAGAACCATTGAACCCATCCCAACCATCCAATCCAATTTGATCCAAAGGCTAAGATTAAACCATCTATTTACACTTGAAGGGCAAAAAAGTCAAATATATAAACAAAACAAAAAAACGTATCTTCATTATTTTCCAAAAAAAACACACACACACACACAAACACTCCTTTTCCCAATCCCTTCTCTGCTCCACCATCATCACATCGATCCACCATCAACACACACACAAACACTATCAAACATCACCGTCATCATCACCGATCCGCCACCTTCAATCCGTTACCTTCAATCCGTCAATCCACCACCGTTAATCCGTCAATCCGCCACCGTCGAAACTTTCAATTCCGTCAATCCGCCACCTTCAATTCCGTCAATTTAATTATACATCTCTAATGACACCTTCACCGTCGTCAAATCCGTCATCACGCCGTCATCACTTTAGGTTCGGATATTGTTTTTGCTGAGAGAATGGTGGATGATGAGGTTATGGATGAAGTTGTTGATGATCTAGATGTACACCATGTGTTTGATGAAATGCGTCTGCGATAATCATATATGATTTTTGATACAATCATATATGATTCTGATACAACCATATATGATTCTGATACAATCATATATGATTCCAGTTGCATGCTTTATCTGTTTTGTCACATGCCTTATCCGTTTTTTTTTTTTTTTTTTTTTTTTTTTTTTTTTTTTTTTTTTTTGCAGAGTTTTTGAAGGATGATTAATGAAAAGCTTTCAAGTATATCTCGTGAGAAGGTTGAACTTGAAGATCTTCATATTGGCATAGTCATCCTAAACCTGCTCATGTTAAACAAAAACATCTTGTTCTATTGAATATCGTGATGATGAGGAAGATGTTGACATTGATGAAGATCGTGATGATGAGGAAGAGGGTGATTCAGATGAGCAAGATGAGGATGGAACTGATTAAGTGAACAAGCAACGTGAAATTTCGCAGCTGAACAAACGACTATTGCTCCTTGAATAACATACTTTGTTTAGATTTTGATATTTATTTATTTTTACTTTACTTTTTTTGTTGTATGTTTTAAATTTTTATTGCAATTTAACATCTTGCATTTATGTTCAGTTAAAAATAGTCTGCTAGAAAAATAAACAAAAATCATATATGATTCATAATGAATCATATATGATTCAAAAACAATCATATATGATTCATTATGAATCATATGTGATTCATTATGAATCATATATGATTCAAATAAAATCACATGTTACAAAACATATATACTGTTTTATACATTCTGTAAATCATATATGATTCTTGTAGAATCATATATGATTCTTGTAGATGTGCAAGAAGAAAATATTGTTGTTATTCAAGGTAAATCATATGTGATTCAGCTTATTTTTTTGCTTTTTAAGCTTATTATTGGGAATCTGTTTATCATATATTCTGTTTTATACATTCTGTAAATCAAAAAAGAAAAAAATCATATATGATTCTTGTAGAATCATATATGATTCTACAAGAATCATATATGATTCATGTGAAATCATATATGATTCTAATGAAAATACTATATTTCAGCATCTGTGACGACACCAAGGCCGACTTTATACGCACATGAAGAAACTCCCGGGGGATCTGTTAATTGGGAACCTGTTGTTCATGATATTTATTTACCTGTTGAGGGGAAAAAGTTTAATACGATAGAGGAATGTATTGAAATGTACAACAAATATGCTGAAGTAGCAGGATTTGAAGTTAAAAAATCGGCGCAAAAGGATGGAACTGATGCAAGTGAACAAGCAAAGAGAAATGTCGCAGCTGAACAAGCGACTAACGCTTCTTGAATAACAATTTATTTAAATTTATTTATTATTATTGCACTGTTGCAAAAAGTGTTAATGAGGATCTTAATTCAACTATGTTAATTGAATTTTTTTTTGTTACTTGACAAGTGATTCTGAATATATGTGATTCTGAATATATGTAAGGATTATTATGTTTACTTTTAATATATGATTCACATAGAATCATATATGATTCACATATGTGAATCATACATGATTCACATAGAATCATACATGATTCACATGTGAATCATGTATGATTCTATGTGAATCATATATGATTCACATAGAATCATATATGATTCAAATATATGATTAATATATGATAAAATTAAAACATATACTACCCATCAGAAAAATTAAAACATACATCAAAATATCATCAGTTTACCATCAGAACTTGTTCAATACCAAATACATCAGTTAACTACATCTATTTATCAACAGATTTTACCAAAATACATCAATTAACTACCATCAGATTTTACCAAAATACATCAGTTAACTAGGAGCACCAGAGGGACCCATCAGTTTACCAAATACATCAGTTAACTAGTACACAATCACTTAACAGAAGTCGCAGCCTTCTGATAAACAATTTTTGATCGACCTGCATAAAAATTTTAAATGTTAATAACTATAAAATAATCTAATATGTTAATAACTATAAAATAATCTAATACAATCATATATGATTCTATGAGAATCATATATGATTCTGATAGAATCATACATGATTCTATCAGAATCATATATAAAATAATCTAATACAATCATATATGATTCTATCAGAATCATACATGATTCTATGAGAATCATATATGATTCTAATAGAATCATATATGATTCTAACAAAAAACACTCAGCATAAAGTATCCAACTGACTAAATAGGTAACTTGCAGACAGAATTAAGATAAGCAAACAAGCTCAAATTAGAGAAACAAGCACAGAAATAAGAAGCTAGTACTAGGATCTATTAATAGAAGCAAAAAATAAAACAATAAGCTACTCTAGAGAGGCTAATATGAAGCTATGAAAAGGCTCAAGTATCCCACTGTTGGTGCGACAAGTAACCAAATGTAAGATAAAAACAACTTCTAATAATCAGACGAACTTATAAGTTCTCAAACAAGCTCATAATTACATATAATTTTAACGCGCAAAAATAAACGTTAATAACCGGCAACGCTCACCGAAGCACATAAACATACTTATGTCTAATTATCAGCTAACAAAACTATAAAAACTCCTCAAACCAGCTCATAACTTCACATAACTATAACTCGTGAAATAAAACTAACAAACCTAACAACACTAAAACACGTTTCATTTCATCATATCAGAACTGTAACACAACTAATTAAACCGGTCATATAACAAACACTTAACTTCTGAAATCAGCTCATAAGTCATAAGTACAACAAAATAAAAACAAAATAACTGATAAGCAATAAAATACAACTACTAATAGATTCTATTTTAAGAATCTATTAGTAGTTGTACATTATTTGGTTATTTCGGTAACTTATATAAAACTACTATTTGAACAATTGTATTATTTTTTGGTTATTTCGGTAACTTATATGATTTAGGAATAACTAATTCCTAAATCATATATGATTCAACAAAATATAAGAACTATTTCTAAATATCTAAAAAGCAACAAAATAACAACAAAATAACTGATAAGCAAATTTATACAATATCTAATGATAATCAAACTAACAATAACCGAAATATGAAAAAAAAAATAACCGTAAACTAGCAACGAGAGAAGAGACCTTCGTTTTATCCTTACTCGATACCATTTCACGGCGGTTCAAGGAGGTTAACGACGGTTAACTGATGGATGGATGTGACGGTTATTGATGGTGATGGTGATGATGTGACGGTTATTTGATGGTGATGATGTGACGGTTATTGATGGTGATGGTGATGATGTGACGGTTATTTGATGGTGATGATGTGACGGTTATTGATGGTGATGGTGATGATGTGACGGATTTGATGGTGATGATGTGACGGATTTGATGTGACGGTTATTGATTGAGAGTGAAATTGAGAGTGAGAGGGTTAATTGAATGAGATGGTGGAATGAGAGTGAAATTGAGAGTGGGTGGGATAGGTTGTGAAAGGACCACGTTGCCCTTTTCATTATTATTAAAAAAAAATAAATAAAAAAAAAATAAAAAGGAATTAATCTAACGGCTGGGAGGAAAAGGAATGGACGGACGAGATGGATGGATGAGATCTTTGGTAAATCTTAGATCTACAAAGAACTTTTGCCATATAATGGGTTAGGGTAAATATGGAATGATTCGTACTTAATTAGGAACTCTGGGTTTTTTTTAAAAAAAAATTACATTATGGTCCAACAGTATGGTAAATCGAACCAAAATTCAAGAAATACTTAAAAAAAAAAAAAAAAAAAAAAAAAAAAAAAAAAAAAAAAAAAAGTGTTCCAAATATATATGAACAATCAAACGAAGAACCACTAAAAAAGAAATTTGGGAAAAAACGCAATAAGCCAAATAAATCACATATATTAATCCAAATCTCCAATTTACTAAACAAAATTATAGAAACAAGATGGAAAATTTAGACTAAATTAGCTATAAAACAACAAAAATTTAAGAAAAGAAAACTACGTTTAGATTTCAAACACTTAACCTTTAAACTTATAATAACACAAATTCTCAATCAAGTTCCAACCTTTACACCATAAAGTCAACAAAAACAAATTGTTATATGAAAGAGTACGTGAAAAGCATAACCTTTCATAAATAACGAGGCTTAGTCAAACCGTGCGTTGCACCGATTGTATCTAAATGTTCATAGCGTAATGGTCGGTACTAATTAAGTTTCCAGTATTTAAAATAGTTTCTTCACATTAAAAGAGTATATGTGAAGAGACTTTTTCCAAAATGTTATATTTAAAAGAGTCTCTTCACATGTAATCTTTTAATATGAATAAGTTACGTAAATTATTTTTTGCCTATTTATTTGACACTTTTGTCACAGTGAGTCGAGCATTAAAAAGAAGAAAAACTACTACCTCCGTCCCAAAAAAGTCAAACTGGTTCAACTTTGACTTTAACTATTTTTGTGGGTGTTATATAATATTTGATGCAAAATATATAAATGGATTGTGTTTTAAGTCTATTTTTCAATGGTATAATTATTCATCAAGTATTATATAACAAAAAAAAAATATTTAAGGTCAAAGTTGAACCAGTTTGATTCTGAAAAGTCAAACTGGACACTTATTTTGGGACGGAAGGAGTATAATATATGCTAAACTTTTGTTAAAGTTACAAAACGGGCTCTCATACAAAAGATGGCTCATTTTTGGTATACCCGATCAAAAATTGGTATTCAATATTCAAAAAACAAAGTTTACATTAAGGTAGAGTGGTAGACATCTATTTGTCAAATCTATATATGAAGACATCTTAAAATATTATACCAATTCGTGTGATATAATATATAAGCCCCCAAAAAAATAAACTTCGGATCTGGCCCAACATTAAATCCAATTATCTGATCCAGTGCAAAAGATGAAATCCGATACAGTCCAATATCCAACAAATAATATAACTGGTATAATTAATTTGTGTAACCCTAAAACACATATATCGTTAACTCCGCCTCTCTCTCTAAACTTTCTCCTCTCACCTCACCAAACTAATCTCTTTATCAAAATAACTTTAGATCAACTCTCATCTGCATACGCATCCCCTCTTCTTCTCATCTCAACGTCGACACAAACCGAACATAAACAATACCATCCCTTAACCTATGTTTGCCGTTTGAAGCTCAATTCGAATCAAGAAAGCATGTTAAGGTTTCAAGATCCTTTGGAGGGTCTCAGGTAGGATCGAAAAACATTGATGTCGTTTTGTTTTGTTGTTGAACGAACCAAGAAAAGGAGGGTAACATAATTGTTATCATTCTTACTCTTTAGGTTTGGTAATCAAATGAAGCATAGTTAATGAAGTATAAGCTTCAAAATTTTGATCGATGATGATTGTTATTTCGTGTGTTAGACCTTGAATGGTTTGATGATTGATTGAGTACCACAAAATAGATCTGAGATTCATTGGATTTGCTTTACGTTCGAGTCTTGAAATGATATTGAGAGTTGGGGAGTGACGGTGAGGGTTTGGTTGTGTCTAGATGTATGCGTTCGTGTGTCATAGATCTATAAAGGTCTTCGGGTTTTATTGTACAACACGAAAGAAAGCTGAGATCTTCCTTTATGTTTTTTCATTTTGTACGAAAATTGATCTTACTGTGAGTCGAAACTTGTGAGGAGGAAATCAGGAATCAAATTACATATTTATAGTTGCTCATTAGCCAAATGTTTTATATAACAGATGAATATGAAAGGTTTGAGCAAACTAAAAGACTAATTCAATTCGCCTGTTTTAATTACATTAAGTACACCTGGAAATCAGAAAGTTTGTATTATAACCGAACCATCACAACATTCAATTGAGACCTCTTTGTATTTTTTCGAGCTTAGAAGAGATTGTACAGTACTTTATTTTGTGCACAAATCCTTTTCCACATTAAATTAAGCCATTCAATAGTTAAGTAGTATAGATAACGAAATCTGGATTAAACCTATTTGCATATGATACGTGCACGAATAGGAAGGTTATCTTGTTCATTATAGCATCAACTTATTTTTCTAGGATTATGTGCATGATACAACATAATTAAATACTGCCATTAGTATAGGCTTAAAATTAGTCCAGCTATGTTGTACGGGTCCGTGTTGATCACGAAAGTTCAAGCAAACAAAGTGAAAGTGACGGAATTAAGAATGCTAAGGTGGACTTATGGTAAAACCATGTTAGACATGATTCCGAATGGATTATTTATAGCAGAACTTAAAGTCGAAACCATAATCCACAAGATGATGGAAGGACGGTTGAGATGGTTTGGACATGTCAGGAGAAGACCACAAATAGTGACAATCAGGAGAGTCAAAGCTTTGATAGTCGACGGCTTGAGGAGAAAGGGTAGACCAGAACTTTGGTGGGATGATAGACTTAAGCATGACACGATGGGGATTCTCTTGTCTGAGGACATGACCTCTGATAGGAGTGCATGGAGAGATAAAATTAGAATAGGCGGTTACACGAGGTAGGGTGTCCGCGGTTTTGAGGTAGCTTTTGCGTTTAGCCATGTGAGGAGAAGACCACAAATAGTGACAATAAGGAGAGTCAAAGCTTTGATAGTCGACGGCTTGAGGAGAAAGGGTAGACCAGAACTTTGGTGGGATGATAGACTTAAGCATGACACGATGGGGATTCTCTTGTCTGAGGACATGACCTCTGATAGGAGTGCGTGGAGAGATAAAATTAGAATAGGCGGTTACACGAGGTAAGGTGTCCGCGGTTTTGAGGTAGCTTTTGCGTTTAGCCTTTATAGGTGCCTCTTATTAGCCTTGTCACTTGCGTTTTTAGGTTTAGAGTTCCTTAGATAGTTCCTGCTAGTTATATCTATTTTGCCCGTACGTATAGATTCCATAGCGTTTGCTCATACCTAGAACTTCACTACACTCTTAGGTCTTGAATATTTTTTTTTACTTTCAGGCCCTTCCCTTTTGCGAGTGTTTTTTTTATTTTATTTTATGTGCCATGCCCGTTTTGCGTTTATGCGCTTATGCTTTTATGTCTATGCTTATATTTCCCTTTGTCTCTTTTGTGCGTTCTATTTTCTATATATTGTGTTTCCATGCGGTATGCTTCTTTGTCTTTTTGCCTTTATTCTCCTTAGATCCTATGATGGCTTTTTGGTCTATAGCTTTGTATGCTTGCTTTTCGTTCTATGTCTTTATAGATTCGTTATCCTTGTTATTGCACACAATCACACATGCACTTATATCCGAGCACACCTGCACACATACATTTGCCGAAGGTCTTCTTGGAAGTAGTCTACTTACTTTCCGGGTTATCCTAAGGAAGGGGTAGGATTTGTCTATATTCCACCTTCCCCCATACCCCAGTCCTGCGTTATTGGATATGTTGTTGTTGTTGTAGTGAAAGGTGACGGGTTATAGTTACTTTTCCGAGACTCATAATAAGAATCCGTACACTTAGATTTATCTCTAGCTTTAAATCAATTTTTTGCTCATCAAGCTACAAACTATACAATACAGGAGAAGTACCAGCAATTCTATATACATTTTACATATACATACGCATGTTGTCGAGCATACAATTGTGTTATCATGTCTTCATCAACCGAAAACATAGACTGACCTTCACTATGGCTCTCTCCAGTGTAGAAAGCAGGTTGTTTGGGTTGAGGTAACACTCCTTCACTCACCAGCATCAGAACCACTGACATCATTGTTAGCCTATCGTTTGAATTATTTTGCACACATAGTAGCCCAACTTGTATTGATCTTACAACTTCAGAAGCAACGCATGAGTCATGTAAAGCTGGACACATGAGTTCAATGGACCTGTTTTCTTTGTAAAGTCTCCATGCCTGAATAAGACCAAACATAGTGATAAATATACACGAAGGGTTTTGTATAGCAAAAAAGTACTAGTTATGGTTCGAGTTTAAGGTACATGTCCAAGAAGGTTGTCACTGTGATCTTCATGAGAGAATCCTCTGTTCTTCTTACCACACACTATCTCTAGAGTCAAAACACCAAAGCTAAATACATCTGACTTTATAGAGAAATTCCCATGTACTTCATACTCGGGAGAGATATAACCACTGCAGTAAGGTTAAATGGAAGTATTATAAGTTGGGAAAACATAAGCAAGATATTAATCTAATAGAGCATGGTTTCAGGTTCTTACTATGTTCCTACCACTTTTTTTTGTCTTAGCAGCACTATTGGAGCCTACAAACTTTCTAGCGAGGCCAAAGTCAGCGATATTTGGGTTCATACCAGCATCTAACAGAATATTACCTGCCTTTAGATCTCTGTGGATGATCTGAAGGCGGGAATCATGATGTAGATATAAAATACCTCGAGCCGTCCCATTGATAACATTAAAGCGCTGAGGCCAGTCAAGCATCGAACTTCTTCTTTCATCTGTAGAAATGTAATAAATTGAGTAGTCAATGAGTTTTAAACTATCCATTAATTTGGCAAGAGATTCAACATTATTACTGCAAAAAGTATGATAGTAAAGGTCAATGAGATGGTAGCAAGTCAAACCAAATATAAATTTGTACAAGCTTTTGTTAGCCATGTATTCATATATCAAGATCATTTCATTCTTGAATTCATCAAGCCCTTGCTGTGATGTTTCAGAAATGCTTCACCGGATTCCGGTGCTGAAGTTTTGCAATACAAATGACTTCATTCTTGAATTCATCAAGCCCTTGTTGTGATGTTTCTGCCAGTCGCTTAACAGCTACTTCTCGTCCATCTTCCAACACACCCTAAAATGTCAAATGGTTACAGTTTATAATGCTGATAAGGCCCAAATTGCTATATAAAAAAATTAAGCTTATCATATTAAGTATTAATAGGTTACCTTGTAAACAGGACCGAAGCCACCTTCTCCTATCTTATTGTTGATGCTAAAATTATCTATAGCCTCAGCTATTTCATGCAGACTAAAGAAAGGAAGCTCATCAAGATCTTCCATATGAACACCTGCACTCTTTTTACCAAACAAAGACATGTTTCATGCAATAATACATTCAAATTCTCTTGAATACATGATTCTACCATTTTTTGTATTCATACAAACTGTATATTGTAAGGATTACTGCTACTCTTTTGCTCCTTAAAGCATATAATTACTGTTTCAGTTACCTCTTTGTTTCAGTTGAGGTGTTTTCTATTTCTTTTTACAGAAATATGCCACTGAAAACATAAGAATCACAGCTGTTGAAATTGATATGACCACGCTGAGTAGTCCTAAATTTCTGTTGAAGCTGGATTGGGAGGCTGTATGGCCTTCATTAAACGAGTAATGATAATCAGTGTTGGTTCCGGGGTTCGTGAATAATGGCTAATCTATATATACAAACTAACAATCGGTAAACTGGACTACAACTTATTGCTTTGAGTCGAGTGCTCTCTATCCTTAAAGCAATTTGGCCCCCACCGTTTCAATAGAACACGCGTGCTGAGGGTTATTGGCGAATCACTTCCCAAGATAAAACAAAGCAATGGGTATTGCTCCTTATCAACAATGCACGGTTGGTGATAAGCCGATTGAACTACTGAGTTTCAAGGTTTTCTGGACACTAGTCGTTCCACGAGTAACGAATACGATAGCAATCTGGTGTGATAAGAGACGGTTTTGGTGTGTTAAAGTATGTGTTTTCTTTACCAAAAATGGAAGAAATCTCGCTGTATATATAGGCCAAATGGTGGCTATTCGTAACAGTCACAATGGTTCACCAAAAGGTGCTAATAGCGATGATTTTGCGACGACTTAGTGACAGAAAAACCGTCGCTAAATGAAACAAATTCAAACAGTCGTGATGGTTCGCTTAATGATTCCTTTTTAACAGATATAACCGCCACCATTTCGATTAAGTGCGTCTTTAGGAAGGTGATGGTTTATTAGCAACGGTTTTGTGACAGAAAAACTGTCGCTAATCTCCATTTCGTGGCAAACACCAAAACACAAAAAAAACTCTCTTTTTCTTCCTAAGATTCAACCCAAATGACCAATGTATCTTTTGAAAATAATTACCCAACAATCCCCCACCATTTTCAAAATAGACATAGGTTTTGAAAATATAGACACGACACGACCTAACCAGATTCCGAAAACCTTGGGGGTGTTATGCATAAATAAAGGTGGAATATTACACCTTGAACCTTTACGTAGTGAAAGCGCTCAAGTCTAACTAGGGTAAGAATGGTTGAACCAAAGTCATTGAACCATCTTCCTTTATATGTTAGATGGAAACGCCTCACGCATATCCTTCCTCTCATTGATTCAATCACGTGAAAATTAGACCCTTAAACTTGGCCATGGGTCCGCATCTTGGTTTCTCAGAATGTTTTAGAGCCAAGCCCTCGAGCTCCTATGAAGTGGCCTCACTTCTACATTCAGATAGGTGGCTTATCAAAAGTGTTCCCGTAACTAAAAACACCCCAACACAAAAATGAGTTATAAGTCCATTAAGAATTAAAATTCAACCTCCAACTTCCTTACGGTTCCAAGTTCCACTAAGCTTGGGATGGTGTGTTGTAAATGTCGCAGAACTTCAGTCACGTTCGGATGATGCACTTTTACTTGATCTCGAGACTTGGTGAAATACCAAGCGTCAAGGCAAGGTTCCATCATAGGTGACTATTTTTATGTGGGCTTAATCCCATCCCTCATACTTCAATCAGTTTATGTTCAACAAGTTCTTACTCGATTGTAAAAACTAATGGTGATCACCCTATCTTTACAAACTGATTGAGTTTCATATGGCTAAGTCCAATACTTTAGGAATTGACATGGAAACATAATTGACGACTTGACATTGTCGTTGTACAATTATTATTACCAAGGAATTAGCCTTTATGATTTGTATATTAGCCTTCCTTTATCTATTTTTCCTTGTTTGAGAAAACCATATTATGTCAACATGCATGCCATAGTAAAACTTGTTATACACAATTTGCTACTTCGATCCTAAGACTTCACCCCCACCAAGTGCTAATAACTAACCACATGTGGATGCACATGATAGTCTTCTCGATCAATAGTGCAAATGGCTTCAACATATCCTTATGACACTAAGGAAACGTGTTAAACCAAATTTCATGGTTTTCTTCAAGTAATCTAGTACTCAATCAATAGTATCCAAACATATCATACATATCATGATACATAAGTAAATGACATTTTCTTTGCCAATGTACTGTCTGATTCGTTGATATTGAATCAACTAGACAAAAGGATCGGACCTGATTTATAAACTTCGATGCTATTAAAACTGTCAATCGTATGATCAAGGGCCACATTTGGCAAGATGATACGGTTCATCATAAAGCCCAATTACAAAGAGTCCAGCTAGTGGGTGTTAATGCTAAGAGACAATCCAAGAAGCCCACATGGATGACCGATTATGTATGAAGTGCTACTAGGACAAACACCTAAGCTACTTTATAGTATTTTGTTATTGTTTTAGCAAGTAGAGGTGAACAAAAAAACCGGTTAACCGAATCGTAACCGAAAACAAACCGAAAAACCGAACCGGTCAAAACCGGTTTTGACCCAAACCGGTCCGGTTTTTTTGGGAACCGCCGGTTTGGAACCGGTTTTTATTAATCGGATAGTGACCGGTTTTTCCGAACCGGTTAGCCGAACCGGTCCGGTTAACCAGTTAGGAACCGGTTTTTCTTTTTTTAAAAAAAATTTTTGAATTTCAAATTTTGAATTCAAATTTGAGGGCGGGAGAGCGGGAAGGAGCGGGGGGGGGGGGGGGCGGATTTTTTTATTATTTGTTCAAAATTACCATTTTGACATTTGTGGTTTAGTATAAATAGATGGGTTGGGTTGTGTTTTATTTACAACATTTCTATTAGCAAAATACACTCTAAAAAATCAAAACCGAAAGTATTTCTTTCACTAATCACTAAATAATGGCCGGTTCTTCAAACACCACCCCCACCACCAACACCACCGAAGCAGGTTCACCAACACCACTAATCACTAAATAATGGCCGGTTCTTCACTAAAATTGTCAGGAGTTTATTATCCAACATCCCATTTGGTACTCGAGCAACTATACTTAATGTGTTCAAGCATGGCCTCTTTTGAATTAAATGGTGGTGTATATAAAAATATGGTTTATCCAATGAAAGATAAGCTTAAGAAATATTTTGAAAGTTTGCCACCGGTAATTACTTGTGCGGCCGCATTAAATCCATGTTATAATGTAAGCGGGGTAGAGTTACTTATCGACGGGATTACAATTGATTTGGGGTTATTCGAGAATAACGCAAACTATGGTGAAGATGCAAAAGTTGCTTTTAACAATTCTTTTGAAGGTTTGTGGGAATATTATTTTGACAAATATGGTAACCCACCTAATTCTGTGAATGAGACTTCTTCTTCATCATCGAGGTCCGCGCATAGAGCGAATCCGATACAAGGCTTGCTACAAAAGTTAAGAGAAAATCCCAACAAACGGGCAAAGAATGATCGGGCAAACAATGAATATGCAAGGTATACCGGAGCCGATTTTATCTCACATATTCCGGCCGACCAAGTTGAAAACTTTGATGTTTTGGCGTTTTGGAAAGCCAAGGAAACAATGTTTCCCGTTCTATCTCGAATGGCTCGAGATCTCCTAAGTGTGCAAGCTACTTCGGTTGCTTCTGAATCCGCTTTTTCAACAAGTAGAAAGGTGTTATCAAACAGAAGAACAAGGCTCACACCGGCCTCTTTGGAGATGTGTATGTGTTTGAAAGACCACTTGGACGCAATCAAGTGAACACAAGACAAAACAAGTCTTGAAAACCCCTTAGACATCGAAGAAGGGGTCTACGAGGTAGAGGTGCAAGAGGGTACAATCGAGTTGCTTTCCGACGAAGAAATAAGAGAAGATGAAGCTGCTAACGAAACTAGGTCCGTCGGATCCGATGAAGACATGTACGAGTAGCTTTTCGATTTATTATGTTTATGTATTATGTTTTAAGTTTATGTATTATGTTTGATGTATTTCCTTTGAGTTGTATTTCCGTTTTATTAAATAAAAGTTGAAGTTTTTATTCATTTTACTTTGTATAAACGACGAAAAACGACGAAAACAAAAAACCAAAAAAAAAAAAAAAAACAAAAAAAAAGGTCCAAACCGCCAACTAACCGAAACCAAACCGGTTTGGGTCGGTTTAGGTTTTCCTCCCTCACTGCCGGTTCGGAACCGAACCGGTTAAATGGTCCAACCGGTTTTTTTGGGGTTGACCCAAACCGGTCCGGTTTTGACCCGGAACCAAACCGAACCGGTTAACCGGTTTTGTGCACCTCTATTAGCAAGTCGGTGTGTATTTTGTATCTAGCCCAAAATATCTACAAATCCCCAAATAGATATAAAAGGAATTAGGGCAAGCGTAAAAGAACAAAGAAGTTTAATCAAATCTACTATCTCCTTCTTTTTACTTGATTCTGGAGATTTAATCCCATCTCCAAAAAAGGGATTAACTTACTGTGTTCTATCATTGGTGCTTTCATCACGATCTCTGTTCCCGTTCCCTTACATGCCGCTTACTAGAAACCAAACCATGGATGAATTGGCAAATCAACTTCAGACGATCATCACTCTTCTACCAGGTCCGTCGCAACCATCCCCACCTCCTACACCTACAGGTACACCATCCCAGTGTTTTCATCATCCGCCACAACCAAAAATGAAGGTACCATTATTTGATGGTTCAAATCCTTTGGAATGGATTTTTCAAGCTGAACAATATTTCCAATTTTATAGAATCTCTGTTGAAAAGAGAATGGAAATGGTTATTTTTTTTATGAAAGGAGATGCTCTTAGTTGGTATCAATGGATGTTTAAAAATAATCAGTTATCTACCTGGAATGCATTTACCAATGCTATTGAACTTCGCTTTGGGCCTTCTACCTATGATAATCATGAAGCTGCACTTTTCAAACTTCCACAATAGCTGAATATCAACAATTATTTGAGAAGATTTGCAACCGTGTATCAAGCTTAGCTCCAGGTTCCATATTAAATTGCTTTATATCGGGATTGAAACCCGAAATACAAAGGTAATTGAAACTTTTGAAGCCAGCTACTATTGTAGAGGCTATTGGTCAGGCTAAGTTGATTGAGGATAAACTTCATGACTCTAAACCAATATGGCAGCCTTTTCGCCAAAGTGTT